>JABUQX010032802.1:0-5000 GCA_015478945.1 Trachelipus rathkii
TGGTGGCCCACTTCGTTCGGTGCTCAATAGATGATGTGTTGTTTCGCCCATTCTGGTTTGTGGAGAAACGCTTTTGCGTATTCGTGCGCATATATATATATATCGTATTCCGAAGAAAGGTAGCAGCTCTGATCCTTTTAACTATCTCCCTATGGCTCTCACTTGTATTCTATCTAAGATCTTTGAAACGCTTCTCAACTCTCATTTCTTAGATCATCTGGAATCTCATTCCCTTCTTTCCGATCACCTATATGGCTTTCGGCGGTCGTGGTCTTCTGGTGATATATTTTCCTATCTAACTATGGGGAGACTTGTGTGGTGGCGCTTGACATATTTAAAGCATTTGACCGGGTATGACACGCGTCACTATTTTCCAAGCTCCCCTCCTTTGGGTTTCCTCCTTTTCTTTGCTTACCTATGTCTAATTTTCTTTCAAATCCCTCAATATCGTGTTGTTGTTGATGGGGCGACTTCTTCCTTCCCTGTCAATAGAGGTAGTCCTCAGGGCTCTGTTTTATCTCATATTTAATTAATACTTTTCATTAATGATCTTCTCACCTGCACGTCTAACTCTATCCACTCATATGCTGATGACTCGACCCTTCATTCTTCAACTCATATCAGATCTGCTCCCTCTTTTATTTCTAGAATTGCCTTTTGTGTTAATCCTTCCGATTCTGTTCTCGCAGATCTGGATGGAATTTCCCGATGGGGTCATCTCAACCTTGTGAAATTCAATTCCTTAAAAAACCCAGCTTATACAAGTCTCTCTCTCTCTCTCTCTCTCTCTCTCTCTCTCTCTCTCTCTCTCTCTCTCTCTCTCTCTCTCTCTCTCTCTCTCTCTCTCTCTCTCTCTCTCTCTCTCTCTCTCTCTCTCTCCTCTCTCTCTCTCTCTCTCTCTCTCTCTCTCTCTCTCTCTCTCTCTCTCTCTCTCTCTCTCTCTCTCTCTCTCTCTCTCTCTCTCTCTCTCTCTCTCTCTCTCTTTCTTTCTCTTTTCTTTTTCTTTCTCTCTCTTCTCTCTCTCTCTCTCTCTCTCTCTCTCTCTCTCTCTCTCTCTCTCTCTCTCTCTCTCTCTCTCTCTCTCTCTCTTATTATAGTCTATTTTGGAGCTTAGATAATCGAAGACATAGGATAGTCAGTAGTTGAGTTAGGAGATAAATCAACATATAAAAATAAATTGAGCATATATTGGCAAGAGAGCCAAAGACCCAAGATGTAAAATTCAGAAATCTACAAGTTAGAAACATAACAAACAACGTCGTTGTATACATATAAACTACATTCTTCTTTGACTGAAAATTGGTGATAAAGACAGTAAGAGATAACAGAATAAGGTTTGCTGGCCAAGCGCCCAAGCATCTTAGTTTCGGTCAAGAATAAAAGGTGAAATTTAGAGGAAGTGAGATGGTGTTCGGCAAGGTGAAAATTAGTATAAATGCCACAAATAGTGGAGAAATTAATGGTAAAAGAGATTTGTGTACCAGATCAAACCGGCTGAAAAGTCTTGACTCACCAAGATCATCACCCGAGTTCATCAACTCTCAATAATGATGGGGTGGAGGTGGGGGGGTCTAGACCAAATGGTCGACAGAAAAATAGGTCAACAGAAAAAAAGGTTGACACAGCATCAAAAAAATTTCTTGTACAGCCCACCGCAGGCGTTAGGATAGGTTAGGTTACGCTAGGTTAGGTTAGGTTAGGTTAAGTTAAGTTAGAATAAGTTAGGTCAAGTTAAGTTTTGTTGGATTCGTTAG
The DNA here is from genome assembly GCA_015478945.1 of Trachelipus rathkii. NCBI lineage: Eukaryota > Metazoa > Arthropoda > Malacostraca > Isopoda > Trachelipodidae > Trachelipus > Trachelipus rathkii. Next base: position 1,755 of record JABUQX010032802.1, read on the forward strand.
GGAAACTCTAAAAAAAAAACGGATTTTTTTTTTTAAAAATGTCGATCCATTTTCCGTTTGGGTATAGGTCCATTGGGTGAGAGGTTGGCGAGTGGCATTATTTGTATGCCGTCCCTCTAAGCATCTCGGAAATGTGCTTAATCTTATGGGGGTATACATGAGGAAAGGGGAGGAGTGAAAGTGCCCATTTAACATGTTCAAAAAGCACTTCAGTATAGATCAAGAGTAAAGAATACCCCTAGGGATAACCACTGGGAAAATGAAGCGCAAAGGCGACGAACCAAAGAGCAATAGAGGGTTGAGGAATGTTCCAGCCAAACCCAATATTTCGTGGGGTGTGCCAATGGGGAGGGGGGATACGTGCATTACTTCGGACGGCGCCAACTTCAACTTCCATTATATATATATATATAATATATATATATATATATATATATATATATATATATATATATATATATATATATATATATATATATATAAAGAGAGAGTATATATATATATATATATATATATATATATATATATATATATATATATATATATATATATATATATATACCTTTTTGGACGATTCTTCGCAGATTCACGATTTCTTGACTCTCTCTTTCGATCTAAAGATGGATTTGTTTTAAGCTTTATGGATCTCACTCTCAAGGAGTCTGTTATGGAACCCCGAGGAGCCAGTTCTTTAGGAAGATATATATATATATATATATATATATATATATATATATATATACGTTATATATATATATATATATATATATATATATATATATATATGTGTGTGTGTGTGTGTATGTGTGTGTGTGTAGGTGTGTGTGTGTGTGTGTGTGTGTGTGTGTGATCCACCCATTCGAAATATCCAAATAAATGTCTTAGAATTTCTATTTATATAAGGTACATTTTTTAAATATTTCTATTATGTGACATATCACTCAGTTCTAAATCAATTATGACAAGTTTAGTTTAATTGAACATCAACTAACAAGTTATGCTTCATTTTGTTCTACAATCTGAGTTATAATTAGGCCTCATACTCACTGGGCAATTTGGTCGCCGCGAAGCTAGTCCTAAATGGTTGACAGGTCAATTGGTTGACTATTTGCAAAAAAAGAAAATCTGGTTATTTAGAGTTTCTCTAACGAATCTAACAAAAGTTAATATAACCTAACTTAACCTAACCTAACCTAACCTAACCTAACCTAACCTAACCTAACCTAACCTAACCTAACCTAACCTAACCTAACCTAATCTAATCTAACCTAACCTAACCTAACCTAACTTAACCTAACCTAAACTAACCTAACCTAACCTAACCTAACTTTACCTAACCTGACCTAGCCTAACCTAACTTAACCTAACCTAACCTAACTTGACCTAACCTAACCTAACCTAACCTAAAACAAGCGGCTGTCTGTACGGACTTTATTTTGATGTCGTTTTGACCATTTGACATGTCGGCCATTTTCCCTTTCGACAATTTGGGATAGTTCCCGTCGCCGCGACCAAGTCGCCGGGCGACCATAAGTCTATGAGTTTCAATGTAAGTGTACACACTTTGTTGCTATATTCTTCTTAACCTTAACAAATAGCATTTTTTTTTTTAAATTCTAAAATTCTATTAGTAATTATTTATATAAGTTTCAATTCAAGTTAATAATAGGGAGCAAAATTTGAAGTTTAAGAAGGTATCCTCCAGTTCGGAAAGAAGAACAGAGTGGATCCGATTCTGAACTGAAGTTAGATTTGAAAATTGAATAATCGCAAGTAGTAGGAATCGATACTGAACTCAGAATGGTCTAAGGCAGCGGTGCCCAACCCGTAGCTTGCGAGCAACATGTTGCTCGCGTACCATTTTAATGTTGTTCGCTGTTCGCGTATTCACATTCAACACGTTTATTAAAAATACAATTTTTCAAAATTATATATATATATATATATATATATATATATATATATATATAAAAAAAAAGAAAATTTTATATATATATATATATATATATATATATATATATATATATATATATATATATATATATATATATATATTAGTGGCTCGCCTAAAATTTTTAAATTCTTAATTTGCTCGAGATAGACTAAAGGTTGGGCATCACTGGTCTAAGGCATAAGACTAAGACATTAGTGTTTAGATTTGATGCTCGTATGAGTGCGTGGGTTCGAATCCCACTCCTAATAATGTTTTATTATTATTATCATTCTTCTTCTTCTTCTTCTTCTTCTTAGTAGTAGTAGTAGTAGTAGTAGTAGTAGTAGTTAAATTAACTATTATTATTTTTCTTAACATAAGGTGACATTTATTACCTGAAATACGGTACTGAGAAATTTAGGTGACTTTGTTTGCCCCTTTTGGGGGAGTTCTTCCCCCTTCTTCTCCACAGCGGATTTCTCCCTTTCTTTCGTGTCTTTTATCAATTTCCTTTTAAAGAAAATTATACTTAGTAAATGAATTAAAACAAGATAAGTTAAAATATCAATAAAAATAAAAGGCAAATATTCCAATTTAATTTTTTTTTGAATTGTCATTTAACTGAAAAAAGAAACTAGTCACTAATTTAACTAAAAAATATTTATATTTATTTAAAGACAAGAGAAAATATTGAATTAAAATTTTAATTTTAATAATAATAATAATAATAATAATAATAATAATAATAATAATAATAATAATAATAATAATAATAATAATAATAATAATAATAATAATAATAATAATAATAATAATAATTACAGATGCCTTCAAAATTTAACTTTTGGAAAATTGTCTTCACTTTTAGGTATTCATTATTAAGGATTTGTTGTCCTGATTTCAAATATGACCTCAGTTTTTTTTTCCATCACGTCAAGTTATTTTACAAAAAAACTAACACAAAATTATAAAAATTTATACAGTAAAATTGATTTCCAACGCTTAAATAGGAACTCAGAGTATAAAATGTGTAGTCAAAATATGGCAAAAACATACAAATATCATTTAAAATCAGTCTAAGTCTTCATAATATCGTTTCCTGTTTTCGTCGATGGATCTTTTGATACTTTTCCGATTGTGCTCGTTATGTGGATTGTCCCTTTTTAGTATCCAGCAGTAATCGGCTATCATGCTGACATTCCATCTTTCCTGATATCGTCTTTCCATTTCCCTTGAATCTTGGTGAAATAGTTCACCATGTTCTTCACTCTAGATTGTCTGGGAAGTAATCCAGATGTGAGTGTAAAAATTGA
>JABUQX010032802.1:10000-16037 GCA_015478945.1 Trachelipus rathkii
CTATGTTAGGTGTTAATGATATGTTAGAACGTAGGGTTAGGTTAAGTTTTGCTGGATAATGTTAGATTTGGTAGAGAACTTTGTTAGTGTTAGCAATTATTTATAGTTCAAAATGTTGGTATCTTTGATTAGTAGGTATGACACTTTGTTAATGTTAGCATTTATTCATAGTTTAGTAAGTCAGACATGTTGGGTAATGTTCAGTCCCGGTCTGTTATGATGATTTTTGGTAAACATGATAAGTTACTTTGTTATATTAGGGAATGTAATGTATGTTAACATTTATATTAGGGAATGTAATGTAATGTTAACAGTAATGATTTGTCGGGAATGTATTTTGTGTTATCGGTATTGATTTATAGAGAGCTTGAGAAACATTGGCATTTATTCAAAGTTCCATATGATTGATACTGCGGGATGTGGTCAGGTTGTTAGGCTAGGTCAAGTATTGTTATGTAATCTGAATTGATAATGACTTAGTCTTGTCAATGATAGCCTTTTATTCATACTTAAGATATGTTAGGGTAGCTATGTTATGTTCTTTGAATAGATCAGGTATTGTTATGTTAGCTTTGATAAGTTAAAAAACTTGGTTTATGGTAACAGTTATTCGTAGTTCAGTATGTTAAATAAGGTTAAGTAACGTTAAATTTTGTCAATTTTGTCAAGGTTTTGTCAACTATCGATATGATGGAAAATTATGATTAGGTTAAGTTTTTGTTGGGTAATGTTAGGTTAGGTACGAGTTTAGGAAAAGAAAAAAATAATAGAGAACAAACTAAAACTTAACTTAAAATTTAGGATGGCCAAATTTCCCGACATGCACTGTCCCAAATTCACCCATTTGTCTAATTAATTCACTGGATTTATAATAAGTAATATGAAAACATTAAAAGTCACATCAGATTTTTAAAGTTTTTTCGTAAAATATATGTTAAAATGATACAACGATTAAGTATTTGTTAGTATATTGTGTATGACGTTATAGAGATAACATTCATTTGAACTTTATGACAGCCTTAGGCAGTGATAGTTTAAATGTATTAAGGAAAAATAATCTGGGTTAAGATAGGTAGGTAGGTTACGTTATGTTAAGCAAAGTTAGAGAAAGAGATAGATAGAAGCGTGTTTTCAAACATGGTGAGATTTGCGTTTCAATAAATGGCAAAATGATACTTAAATATGAACTTTATACTTAATCAATGGTCACTGAATGAGGAAAGGGCTATGATTTTGCGGTTTTAATTTATTGATCTATTGGCTAATTGATATTTTTATGCTATAAATATGAAAAAATAAAAGATTTAGTAAAACTATAAAATTATTTTAATAAATTGGTATACTCACACAAAGAACATATTTTTATGTTATAGACATAAAATGAATAAAAGGTTTAGTAAAAATATAAAATGTTTTTAATTTAAAAAGTAAGAGCTTATTTTTGTATGTTCATCACAAAAGACTTATTTTGTATGATTGTGTTTAATTGCAAATGTGTATTGATACAATCGTAAAGCAGTAGAACAAGTAACGCATAACCAGATGGGAGGGGGGTGGGGTATGGTGTTTGTCATACTGATATATATATGCTATAGGGTTTAAATAAAACATATTTTTAATAAAAATTAAAATTTAGTTTTAAATAAAATTCAATAATTTTTTGTAAAACAAAATAAACAAAATTAAAAATAAAAGTTGTAAAATAAAATATTTAAAAATATAGTAGATTAAAGTTGTTATAAATAAATAAAAATACAACTTATAAAGCTAAAATATAAAGTTTAAATAAATAAGAACTTTAAAAAAATACAAAAATAAAATTAATATGAAAATAAAATTAATAATTATAGAATGTTCGCTGTTTGAAAAGAAATGAAAAATATGCAATTTAATAAGCATAGTTTAAAAATGAAAAATTTATTTATATATTATTTATTTTATTTATTATTATAAAAGTTGACGATCGAAGTGTAAGAAGGAACGGCTTGCAGATGCATTGTTATTGAAGTTAACTTCACAATCTAAGAGATCTTTCTCCCACGCACATGTATGTATTGTATGTATGTATGTATGTATCGATGTATGTATGTATGTATGGTATGTATGTATGTAATGTATGTATGTATGTATGGTATGTGTGTATGTGATGTATTATGTATTTATATTTATCGGTTTAGTGACATAAGCCACACCCCTTGAAGTTTATAGCATCTCCTAGAGGGGTGGGAACATGTAATTCGAACTAAGCGATCCATCATCTACATGTGGTTTTGAATGTAACATACATATGAAAGTCAAAAGCAAGGGTTTTGATTTAAGCAGAACGCGTGGCAACAAAATCTGGCTACGAGCTTGTTTCATTCCGATTCAGCTCAGGAGTTGAGCCTGACTCCAAATTTTGTTTCTCTGACACAAGCTCTTGGTAATAGGTTTAAGACTATTTATTATTTCAATCGGATAGGACTGATTCAATAAAACTTCATACTTAGGAATGACTCCGTAGGCCACCATTTTATATAGGTATATGATTGTATGTGTATATATCATTAACACACTAATAAACTATATTAATTTTATTATGTTTTTCCATTTACTTTAACGTCGTCAATAGCCATAACCAACTTTATGGGTTAGCATGACTGAGAAGGGATGCATCCGACCTCGGAAATCTTGTGCTATGGGCAAGGTTACAGCCTATGGAATAAGCTGCAGTTAAGTTTTAAGAGACTAGAGTTTCTGTAAAATGTAATGCTAAACTAGACTTAATATGTGAGATACCCTTATATTATATATTATATATATAGTATATATAATTATATATATAAGTATATATATATATATATAGTATATATCATATATATTATATCATATATATATTCTATATATATATATATATATTAATTTATATATAACTGTATATATATATAATAATATATTATATATATATATATATATATATATATATATATATTATATATATATAATATATATTATATTAATATATATTATATATATATAACATATATATATATATATATAATTATATATATATATATATATAGTGTATATATATATAAATATATATAATTAATATTATATATTATATAATATATATATATTATATATCTATATCATAGTATATATATTATATATATATAGTAGTAATAATATATATATATATATCATGGGCGTATACCTTGAAGATTACACTTGGGTAGGCAAAGTTATATAAATAATATATATATAATATATATTATATATATATATATATATATATTATATAATATATATATAATATTATATATATATCTTATTATATTAGTATATATATATATAGTATATATAGTACATATATATATATAGAATATGATACTATGATATATTTGTATATCATATGATATATATATATATATATATATTATATGTATATATCATATATTATATATATATATATATAGTTAATATATATATACTGATATATAATATATTATGATCATATATATGGTATATACTTATATATAATATATAATATAATATATATATAGACGAAAAAAACTCTTTAACTGCAATACGTCCCTTATTTATTTGAAGAAAATTTAATTCTGTCACGTCTTTTGAGATAAAGCTAATGTTTTATTTATTGTGTATTGATAGTGCATAAGATTGAACCCAAGAAGCCTGACATAGGCCTACCTAATTTTAAAGTAATTGAGTTTTAGATTATAATAGAGGTAATTAGCAACACTTAAATTCAGTAAAAATGTACAACTTTATTAAGAATTCCATAAAGCACAATCACCTTCCGACTGCTCTATTCCAAAACTTAACGTCAACAAATGGATATGGTAAACATTGTATGTTCACTCTGTCGACATAATGAAAAATCGTAATTGATAGATGATAGATAGATAGTTAGAGTAGTAAATAGATAGAAAGTGAGATAGATAGTATAGATAGAGTATTTCGATAGATAGAGTAGATAGGATGAGAGTAGATAGATAGATAGCTGAGAGAGAGAGAGAGAAGAGAGAGAGATAGAGAAGAGAGAGAGAGAGAGCAGAGAGAGAGGAGAGAGAGAGAGAGAGACGAGAGAGAGAGAGTCCAAAATATTTTTTTTCAAATTATTCGTACGATTTCACTGAGTGGCGAAAGTTTCGTACTCCGCGAAATTTGCTTTATTTTTTTCGTACTCAAAATCGCACGGTAATGACGCTTCGGCTTTTTCTATATATTATGTATATGAACATATGAAGATTACCCGTACGCCACCGCTTTCCCAATTACTCTTAGGATCAGAGTAGGAAGGGAGAATTTCCCAAATGAATTTGAACTTATTATGAGATTTGTATTTACTAAATAAGGTTGATTTTCTTTAAATTTCATTTTATCTTATTTTATTTCTTTTTTACACTTTCATATAAATTCTAATAATTTATTTTACTTTACCATTTAAATTATTTTATTAAAAAGAACTAAAAAATATTGGTAGGAGCTACCTACTCTTTGCCTACCTCTAGTACGAAATCCCGCTGATATATATATATATATATATAGATAATATTAATATATATATATATATATATATATTATATATATATATATAATATATATATTATATTATATTATATAAATGATATTAATATATATATATATATTATATATATAGATATATATATATTATATATAATATATATATATATATATATATATATATTATAATCTGTATATTTCTTATATATATATAGTATATAATATATAATTAATATATATATATATATTATATTTGATATAGTATATATAGTATATATATATAATTATTATAGTATATATATATATATATATTTATATATATATATATATAGATCTTATATATATAGATATACCTTATAATATGATGATGTATATATAATTGGTTAATGTATTTTTTTCAATTTGACTAGTATATATATACATATATATATATAATATATATATTATATGATATATATATATATATATAGTATTAGTATATATTATATATAATATTATTATATATATATATATATATATATATATCTAGTATTATGTATATATATTATATATATATAATATATATATCTATATTATTTATATATATATATATTATATATATATATATATTAATATATATATATATGTAGTACTATATATATATATTATATTATTTTATATATAGTATATATATATAGATATATATATATTATATATATATTATATATTATATATATATATATATATATATTATTATCTCTACTTCTATCTATCTAATCTATTCTAGTCTATCTATCTATTCTATCATCTATCCTACATTCTATCTCCTACTATGCTATATATCTATTCGTATCTATCTATCTATTCTATCTATCGTATCTATCTATTCTATCCCATCTTATCCTCTTATCTATCTATCTTATACTATCTATGCTATCTATCTATCTATCTATTCTATATCTATTATCTATCTATCTACATCTATCTATCTATCTTCTATTCTATCGTATCTTCTATCTATCTATTTCTATATATATATAATTATATAGTATATATTATTATATATATATATATATATATTATATATATATATAATTATAATATATATATATATATATATATATATATATATATATTCATATATATATATATATAATATTATAATATATACATATATATATATATATATATATATATATATATATATATATATATTATATAATATATATTATATATATATATTTATATTATATATATATATATATGAGTATAATATATTATTTATATTTATTTCTATATATATAATATATAGTAGTAATGTGGATTAATAGTGTATATATAATTATATTTGGTTTATCCCCAGATGGGGCCTGTCCTAGGGCCGCCGTGGATTCGACTTGCGAGGTGAGTTGGCTATGAATAAACTGGAAGCATCATTACTTTGTTTTAGGTTGTTTCCAGTTTCTTGCTGAAACCTATAATACAATCGTTAAGAGCTTATTCCATATTCCTAGCTGTCACATTGTGT
>JABUQX010032803.1:0-10000 GCA_015478945.1 Trachelipus rathkii
CAGAGAGTTAGAACCCTATAGAACATCCTAGGTCTTCTTACGGTGATTGGGAACCATCAAAGCCAACAAGTTAGCGTGGGTCAAATTGACGACCCTGTATACTGGAAGGTTAGGAGAAATATCTGGTCAAACAAGGTAAGACGTTAAAAAATAGGGCTAAGCCATGCCCGGAAGCCCAAAAATTACCGTGGGTCAAATTTGACCCAGGGTATATGGCAAAGTAAAAGCCGAAATATCATGTGTCAAACAAGTTAATAGACATCAAAATATAGGGCAAGCCCTAAAGGAAGAATCAAAAATCACCGTGGGTCAAAATTGACCCATGGAAGACCAAAGGGTTGGTCGAAAATTTCCGTGGGCCAAAATTGACCCATGGAAGACCTAAAGGTAGCCAAAAATTACCGTGGGCCAAAATTGACCCATGGTATCTGGCAAGGTGGTCAAACAAGGTAAAGACAACAAAAAATAGGGCTAAGCCCCTAAAGGAAGATCAAAATTACCGTGGGGCAAAAATGGCCCAACGTCGAAAAAATATAGGTGGGCGTAAAATGGGGGTACACGTACAACTGTGTTGCTTTCTCAAGACTGCAACGGTTTGCGCACCTTTTCGAAAGGGTGCTAAAAGATTAGGTTGCCGAGAAAATATGGACGCTAAAATAAGTAGTGGTGCAAAAAATAGGGTTCTCTAAGAAATTAGGGTTCTCAATAAAATTGCTGAGTCTGTTCTTCAAAAAATTTGGTGTTCTCAAAAAATAGGGTTTCAAAAAATTTAGGTGTTCTCAAAAATTAGGTTCTCAAAAATATTAGGGTTTTCAAAAATCCGTGGCCAAAATATTGACCCCTGGAAGACGAAGGGTTGGTCGAATATAGTCAGGCCAAAAAAGGTCAAGGTCAGGTAAAATTCGGATTAAAAAGGGTCAATGGATGGTAAAAAATCTGGTAGCTGTCAAAAAGGTCAAGGGGTCAGGTAAATGAAATGTCGAGCTCAAAAAAGGTAGGTAGTCGGTCAGGTGGGTTTTTTCGTTGGGTGGGTTTTCGTTGGTGGGTTTTGGGGTGGGTTTTTCGTTTTAACCGAATAGCCCCCTACTACCATCTCACGTACTGTTCATTTATTCTCTAATTACCCACACACACATTCTGCTAATACGTTATCATTCTCATTTTTTATCATTCTCTCCTCACTACCTAACACGCATCTAAGGATTGTCGCATCTGAACCATTTTACTTTAGACTAATTACCTCTTATTCCAAACCATAGTCTCACTACTATAGTCTTTGGACACAGGTAAACAACATACTCTCATATATGATATATATTTATTTATATTATATATATTATATATTATATATATTATATATGAATATATATTTATAATATATATATATATATATATATATATATTATATATTATAATATATTTATAATTATATATATAGTATAATATTATATATATATATATATATATATATATTATATTATTATTATATATATATATATATATATATAATTATATTATTATATATATAATATATAATTTTTCATTTAGATAATTTTCTAGGAGGTGGATTGGAGTCGGAGTTCGGAGTTGGAGTTCGGAGTCGGTAATTTTCAAAAAGGTGAGTCGGAGTCGGAGTCTGAGTCGGGTAATATTCAAAGGTCGGAGTTCGATCGGAGTCGGATTCGTATTGTTCAAGAGGGTGGAGTCCGGAGTCGGAGTGGAGTCGGAAAATTTTTGAACCTGACTCCACAACCGGTTACATCTATACCTCATGGTTATTTACTCTGTGAGCTTCATCCCTAGAGACACGCAAAGAGTGTTTGCTGAGCGTACAAATATCTACCTATCGAGGTTGAGACGTAACATACTGAATAATGAGTACTTTCTAGAGCAGATTATTTACTCTATGGAAATATAAAACTGAAAACCTTCTGAAAACGGTAAATGATCTGTGAAGAATTGAAAAATTTATATCAATGTTAATAGCCGGAAGTGTGCGTCTAAATCTTAATAATAAGGAATGTGTCCCTTTAAATTCAGACCCAAAGGTAAAGCCTGCGTCGTCATAGGAAACATCATTTAAAAACTTGCTGGTAGTTAATGAAATGCTTAAAAATAAAAGAAGCTATTACAGAAAGGTGGAGGTGTGTTCCTGCCTTTACTCTTTTCCGTTATAGCCCCTTGATAACCATGTGGCAGCATGTCATGTATGAGAAAGGTAGTGTTTTTAACTCGTACAAAAGATTATGAGAATGATGAAATATAATACAGGGCCTATCCTCTACTAGCCTATCAACAACACATATAACAACAACAGTTCGATCACCTCTAATCAACCTCAACTGCAACATGATAGGGTATAACTTATCAATTCCTTGCTTTCAACAGCGCTTTGAGTTTATATTGATCCGCAGTTGAACAGTTAAATAATTATCGAGAAGGAATTGTATCGAATATTAAACTCTGATGTTAACTTTCATGAAAAAAGAATCTTATATCAAAACGCTATACAAATTAAGTTAGATCTATAAAGTTTTTTATTCCTTATAGGCAATGATTCAGCTCTAGCAATAGATACTTAAGAATTGAAGTGAAGAAGAAACGATAATTTTAAACATGTATTGGAGGACAAGCTTACCAATGAGTAGGTAGAAAACGGTGTTTAGCTCTATATAATTATTTTAAAAAGATCAGATTACATGGATAACGAGCTCGGTCAAATCATTATTGACGGAGAAACATAGCTGGTCGAATATTGTTTGACTTGATACTCCGATCTCTCCCGTGATTGGGGGAAGGCTCCTGTAACAGGATGGAGCAGGATCAAACAAGAACTTAAGACTATTAAACTATTGTACATTTTTATATGATTGTATTGTTTGTAGATTTACAATAATGTATTAATATGTTATCTTACTGTATACATCTGCATATGCTTTTAGATTTGTAATTTAATATAACTTTTTTTTTGTTTTTAAAAATAAAATATTTCATATTGACATTCGGTTTTTATAACCTTTCAGTATAAATGAATATAATTTTTATTGTACGTCATTGTGAGTTCATGGAGGCTAAGAGGCGTCGATATATCTATTACTTTGGATGTGATAAAGCCATACAAGTTACGGTGGTTTTTCAAGGTTTGCTTCAAAGTTTCCTATAATTATATAAAAAGAATGAAAAATATTTTAGAATCAGGATGCTTTTACCTTACATAAACCTATACGAAAAAAATTTTCCGACATGGAAAACCATAGCCCCCCATTTAGATAACGTATGGCAGTTAGATGTTGACAGATATGCATAAAATATAAATCTTACAATGAGGGTTATCAATACATTCTTTTTGTGGATAGATGTATATTCCAGATATTTATGGTTAAGGGTTTTAAAGTTAAAAAATAAAGACTGTGTCTGCAGCAGTCAGAGAAAATTATAAATAAGGATGGCCAGATATCTCAAATATGATAATGGACAGATAAGGTCAAAGAGTCTTTTAGGCAGGGAGTTTCAAGAAATAGTTACTTGAGTATGAATCAAGGTACTACACACATTTTTCTGTTAATAAAGTTGCGATACCGTTAAAAAGAGTACAAAGAATATAAAAGAGAATGCATAGGTATTCACGACAATGAATACAATTTAAATATCCGATAGACTACAGACCTGGCTTTCTCCTATAATCGACTTATTCATAGAACATCTTAAGAATACCCCTTAGAGATGGTAAGACAAAAACCTTCTGTATCCTATATGACCAATGGAAAAATAAAGATAACACGTGGTGTATAAAGCTTGGAGATTATGAAGAGAGTATCCGGACTGATGAAAATTTCAGAAAAGGGTATAAAGCTGGATGGTCGAGAGAAATTTTTAAAGTAGATACCATCAGAGAATTCCCGAGAGACAGGTTAAAATTAACTATCTAGGGGATTTAGATGGTGAAAAAATAAAAAGGAGGGTTCTATAAACAAGAAATACAGAAAATCCGGTTTGATCATAAGAGTCGAGGTATAAAATAGAAAAAATATTAGGATCTAGAGGGAAAGGTAAAAATAAACAGTATCTTGTCAAATGGGTAGGCTATCCATTATGAAGTTTAATAAGTTAAACAACACTCTTCAATTAGTAACATTTGATCTACTCGACAATATGGCATGCAGAATGTAAGATGGTAAAAAATAACGTGCATCATCGCATTCTTGGAACTTAACCGGAATATAAAATTATCAGACTTTACTACAAGTTATTGTCCCTTAAAACTCGGAACGAGAAATGTTACGAAGTTGGGTTATGCTGATCATGATCACTGGATGGCGTGTAGAGATATTGCCTTTGAATCACATACGGCATTTGTAATATTTAGAAGTGTTGAGAATGTTAAAAACGTATTAAAAATTAATACAGATATGAGGGTTATCGAGAGAGCCGATAGAGAATATTTCTTTGAAAAGATATTTAATAAACAGATGTCTCTATAAATCTCTTACCGATGTGTTCGTAGATTTGAACAAGCAATTTAAATCAAGTCGTATATATGTAAGATTTAGTATTTCTAGTTAATAAAACATTCAAAGAGGACAACGTGTTAATCACTTTAAAAATCTCAAGCTCTAGTAAACCTGAAAGTTAGAAGTTTATTTATTTCCACACTTCGGACTGGTTTCGTAAATGTAGTTTACTTACGTGATGATACAATATTGAGAATTAACGATATCAAAGCGCCTCTAAATGATTAATACATTATATCCCCACGATGGAAGAGTATTTTAGATAACTGTGGTAGCAGAAAAAGCAACGCTCTTCGCTATTCGAGGTGATGTGGGGATGCTGTTCATTACATTTGTATGTGACCCTTCAAGATGTTTACACCGACCGGGTGTAGCGTATGTTTACAGCGACATTGTAGACCCATATGTTGGAACACTAAGGCTCAGTTACTAAGAGTGATACATTTTCCTAAAGATTACAGGAAGTATTAAGTTTTCCTAGTGTACACTATATACCTTCTGAATAATCCTTCAGTTTAGAACAGTAGAAGTGTATAATAAGAGATGTCGAAGGAACCTTTATCCATTAACGACATGTTAGCATCGCTGTGTGTAATAGTGCATATACTGATAGAAGCTCAGATGGTGTAAAGAAAGTCTAACTCGTAATAAGTGTATGGAAACAGCATGTCTACCGAACGATCATTTCTATTTAACGCTACCTTCCTTCGGCCTCTATGGATCTACATCTGCTAATAAATATCAGAGACTATACAATCCCATTTTGAATCCTATAGCACTTTTTGAGCGAGAATGTATGAAGGAGGAATTAAGTGAAATATTCTTTGAACGCAATCTGTTGAGACATATATCATAGTCTCCCTCGGCATTTATAATATTTAGAAGCGTTTAATATGTGTTAAAAATGTATTAAAAATTAACGCTAATACAGACATTATTGAATATTTTCTATTAAATATTTTCTATTAAATATTTTCATAAGTCGGGGTTTTACAATCGTTACTGATAGTGTTCATGGCTTAAACAAAAAATTTGACAAGTAGTTAATGTAAAGGGATTTAGTGTCTTCTTGTTATAAAAACCGTTAACAGACAGATAACGTGAATTAATCACCTTAAAATTTCAAACTCAAGTGTAAACCTGAAAGATAGAAGTTTATTTATTTTCCATTCTTCAGCCTGGTTCGTAAATGTAATTACTCACATGCAGACTCAATATTGAGAAATAATGATATTAAACCATCTCTAAAGGATCTAATACGTTATATACCAACGATGGAAGAGTATATCTCAAAAAATGACAACCGAGAGTTCATTACATTTTGTATGCATGCCTTCTAAGATGTTTCAAGATCCTGGTATGGCCTATGTTTATACAGATATTATAGATCATCAGTATGTAGGGAATACTAAAACCTCTTGTTAAGAGTATTTCATTTTCCTAAAGGTAATAGAGTTATACAAGCTTTCCTAATTGTTCACTATCTTACTTTGGTAAGAACCGCATAACGTGAGTGATTCGTATTTATATATAGACGTTGGAAGGTAATCCATAATCCATTCACAATTGGGCAGCAGTGTGTATAAGTACCATTAGAAGGGAAGCTCCAATAAATAATAATAATGGAAAGAGAACGAGTCTTCAAGGGGTTCAAGAATGCAGAGGAGATATGGTTTAAGGTGGATTTTTTTGCTTCGTTGTTCACCTGCTATCCCTTTGTTTAAATCAGGAGGCAAATACCTCGCTAAAAAAAGCAGCTAGGACAGGTATAGATACTTTCCAGGATATTATGGGAGGTATCGATCCTCGAACAGCTGTAAAACGTCGACTAGCCGATGCTTCTGATGAAATGTTAGATGATATTAAACGAAAAATACGACGTAAGATGACTGGTCAAGTGTAGGTCGCCGTAAAAAACCTATAAAGAAGAATAGGAAAGGACCACTAAAAAAAAGTGTATTGATGTGTTTGCCCTCTAATAACGAAGATAAGTCGTTAAACTTAATAATATATAATTATGACAACCTGTAACTATTTCGTATATAAGTGAGTGTTAATACAAATCTCTCTTCAAAATTATACACCTTACCTTTATAACGTCAAAATGAATTCCTCTCACCCCTCTAGTCAGAACTATCGCAAAGCAGTGATTTAGATTTCTTTTCAGTGAACCCTACACAGATCAGTGTGTGAATCCAACTTTATTAGTATTAATCCCGTTCACGCAATCACAAATACAGATGTACCCCTCGAGTTCAATATCCCTGGCACTTCTGACCAATATCTTGACCCTTCGAATGTGTTTTTATATCTGAAAGCAAAGTTAGTAAATAAAGAAAATTCAGATCTCACGGGGATCGATCATTAGTATACATGGAAACAAATTTTCCATATACCGGTTCTAAAATAAAATTGAAGTGTTTTTAAATAAACATCTCTAGGAACATCAGCAGCAAATTACTCCTACAGAAGTTATATCGAACATTTATTACATTATGCAGATGATATGCAAATCAGTTTCATCTACAATCATGTCGGTTTTAAAGTTTCAAAGAGAAAAAACATGTTGATAAAGATGCTGAATCTATAAATAACACCTATAAATATTATGGACGTGTAAACGGTGGATATATTTCTCAGAAAGGCTTATTTCTACATCAGTGGGACACTCGCATCAGGTTAGCCTATGATACCACTTGAATTTGTCTTAATGTTCAGAGCAATGTTTAAGCCACAATTAAGTCCAAACTATTTTCACCAATAACTGGGATGCTTTATCTTTATTAAGTAAAGTGAAATTACTTCTCCCAATTAAACACTATGGAAAGAGAGAAATCTCTTTTGACGATTAAGCAATATCCAATCAAGAGAATTGAGACTAAAACTTTTAATTTACCCAGGCTTATCGGTTATTAATATACTAAATCCGTCAATCGGTAGCTTACCTCAGAAGTATAATAGGGATTGTGAACACGATGCTTATTCTGGAAACCTATGGAAAGTCCGGCCTTTAGAATTCACCCATTCGACTTAGAGTATCAGTTTACACAGTGAATGGTCCAACCATCACGGTCGTGATTAATGAGATGATATACGAAGGCTTCTATTCTCAATGTTCGCGGTCCCCTTTTTAACGATTTATCTTGCCACATTACTGTATTGCAGCGATAACGGTAGGCAGGTGTTGATCTCAAGATTATCTTAAAATTAGTAATTATAGATACGTCATCGCGGTGAGTATAGTGACTCTCTCTGATGAGTAAGATGGAGTATGAGAGATGGCACATTTAGGGTTGAGTCTCCAATTTTGGACAAAGGTTTGACATCCTCAATCTCCGTTCTGGTGTATTTGGAACATCCTCAAGTCATCGAGATTGACAGAGTATGAAATATAATCTTGAATTATTAGATGAATGAAGAAGAAATATTAAAAGCCTTTAGAAACGAAAGAAGATTTTTAGGTGTCATTCGCCTGATGAAAACTTATCTCTGGAAAATTGGATACCATCTGGTCTTATCTTCAAACTTCTCCTCGGGATGCATCGAGCAATGGACATTGGATAGCAGTGTATAAGAATCAAAATAATGTTGTATATTTCCCTCGACTCTCTGCATTAGTTTATGCTTTAGTAATCATTATGCTTCGCGTCCTTTTTACGATGTTATTGCCAATAACTGTAACTCTTGCAGCGATACGGTACACGGTGTTGATCTCAGACTTTATGCTTAAAATAGTAATTATTATCATACGATCTAACTGCTGATCCTTTCAGCTTGTAATGCTTAATCATCTCAATTCTCTATAGAAATGTTGATATTCTAGTTAGGGTTGATTGTCTCAAATTTGGACTAAAGTTTTGACATCCTCAATCTCCGTTCTGGTGTATTTGGAACATCCTCAAATCAACGAGATTGACAGTTCGTACGAAATTATAATCTTGAATGTTTATAAGATGAATGAGAAGATGAATATTTAAATTGTCTTTTATGATATAGGTAAAGTAAGATTTTTTAGGTGTATTCGCCTGTAATGAACTTATCTCTGTGAAATTGGATACCGATTCTGGTCTTATCTTCAACACTTCTCCTCGGGATGCATCGAGCAATGGACATTGGATAGCAGTGTATAACGAATTCAAATTAATGTTGTTATTATTTCCTAAGATCTCCTGGCATTTATACTTTTATGTTTATAATCATTATGTTCGCGTCCTTTTTACGATTTATTTGCCAATACTGTATCTTGCAGCGATAACGGTACAGGTGTTGATCTCAAGAATTATGCTAAAACAGTAATTTATATGCATACGATCTCACTGCTGATCTTTCAGCTTGTAAGCTTATCATCTCAATATCCTAAGAAAAGGAACATTAGGGTTGGAGTCTCAAATTTGGACAAAGTTTGACATCCTCAATCTCCGTTCCGGTGTATTTGGAACATCCTCAAATCATCGAGATTGACAGAGTACGAAATATAATCTTGAATTATTAAAGATAAATGAAGAAGAAATAAAACCTTTAGAAACGAAAGAAGATTTTTTAGGTGTATTCGCCTGTAATGAACTTATCTCTGTGAAATTGAATACCTATTCTGGTCTTATCTTCAACACTTCTCTTTCGGGATGCATCGAGCAATGACATTGGATAGCATGTATAAAATCAAAATAATGTTGTTATTTCTAGACTCCCTCTGCATTTAGATTTATGTTTAGTAAATCATTATGTAACATCTTTTTTAAAAATATAATAATGTTCAATTTGTTAAGACCTTATGTTTTCCTGTACAATCTATCAGTTCTAATTTATGTGGTGTATACTGTATTTATTTTCATTATGTTTTTTAAATAATGTTTCTTTTAATAAACTTGTAAATATATTTGATGCTAAAAATTTATATGTTAACGATTATGTAGTTTTGCACTATGTTATAAACGCTTTAAAATAAAAACTTGTTTTCTTTTCTTATTTTTCATTATTAAAAAACTTATTTTATACTAATAAATGACTTGAATCATAGCATTCACTTGATCATCAGATGGGTAGGAGCGTGGTGGAGAGGGCAGTTTCTGATTTTACTGACCTTACTTGATTTACCGATTTAGAGTATGTAAAACAATAACAATTTCTAATAAAAAATATGACTTGAAAACACATAGATCAATAGATCACCGGACATGGCAGAAGGGTGGTCTGGATGTGGTTTGCATTTACTTGATTTACTGATTTACCGCCTTAGGGTATGTGTAAACATGACAATTTTAGTAAAAATAATGACTTGAATCAATAGATAATAGATCATAGATCAATAGATCATAGATTGGGTTAGCGAGGGTGTTAGGAGGCTGTTGATTTCACTGATCTTATTCTGATTTTACTGCTTTGGGTTCGTAAAACATAAAAAAGTTGCGTTATAAACAAACAAGGCTCCTCATCAAAACTAAAAACTGAACACGTTTGCCGTTCTCGCGGTGGTTTTGCGCGAGGGATCG
>JABUQX010032803.1:15000-17500 GCA_015478945.1 Trachelipus rathkii
AATAAAACAATTCTGTTAACGTTTAACCAATTAAAATTAAAAAAAGTTCGTCTCAGATAGGATAGCCGAAGATGAAAAAGAGAAAAAAAAAACTCCAAAAATAAATATCCAAGAAGAGGAACAATACAAAAGATTATTGAACAACAACTAATTCACTTCATTATTGGTGATCCCGGTAAAAGAATACCCTCTAAAATAATAACAATTAAGCACCATACACACCGGTGAAGGCGGAAATTTCAGTCACACTGTTAATACTCACTCCTATCAGCCTCAGTTTATATCTTTTATTTGCTCTACTACACATGTTAGATTCCATCCAAAATGTGGCGATTCGTATCTCCACTGGAGCCCTCCTATCATTCCCCCGGGTGAGCCTTGAAGTTGAATCCAATGTGAAACCCCTATTTCTTCGAAGGGAATACATCATGTGCACAAGTTATCTTCGCTTTCAAACTCCAATACCGTCTGCTCTGACACCGACTCTGCTAGGGATACCTCAGAATCCTAATTACTGGCCATTTGCAAACACAGTTTATAGCATCCTAAATTTCTTCAACATCCCTTTGCAAAAGGTGCTGCCTTTCTCTTATGACGAATCTTCCACACTTTAGCAGTAACTCAGTTTTGTCGTATCTTTAAGAACTGAATATTCTTTACATTATATGATTTTGTTGTGTAATATTATTACTATTTATAATGTAATGATATCTTTTTGTTTAGGTTTTTATTCTTGACTGAATATTCATTTCACCATCCAAATTTCTTGATTATTCCCCACTCCCACCATCTGCTTGGTCCTGACCTCTCTCTCCATATAGAGCCACCCTGCTACCTTGTTAAAGGTTTCATTCCAGTCTCATTCCGCAGTTCACTGTTTACTGACGGTCCTAAAACAGGGGACAGTGTGGATGTATCTGCTATCTTTCCTGACCGCAACTTCTCCCATACTCTCTCCCGTCACGCTTCAATTTTTTACTGCAGAATTAATGGCTATAATGATTGCCCTTTCCCGAATTCTATTCCTTAAGCAAGACCACTCTTGTGTCATTTATTCAGATATGCTCTGCGTGCTCCAGGCACTTAAAACTCCTTATTCTAAAAACACATTGTGTCCGCTGTACAGAAATTTCTTCGAATGCTCCACTCCAGTAAGAAACAAATCATAATATGTTAAACCCCCTCTCACGTATGGGTAACTGGCAATGAAATCACCGACAGAGAAGCCAAAATTGCTTCCTCATTTTTTCGGAGCTGTTCCAGGCACCTCCCGGATGCCATTTGACAAAGCCAGCTTCCATCAACTGATTCTTATCCTGCTCTCAGACAAGGCTTCCGGTCTTATTGGCAAGAGTGCGGGACGAGTGATCAGAGGGGAGCGAAACTTAGAAATATAAAGCCGAGCATTAGTGAGTGGCCTTCCTCCCATAGACGAAAGCCCTTTCCCGACGTAAATACCTCCGCGCCTCCGTACTTGCTACACCAACATCAGTCACAGTCACTACATGTCACGGGATCCTTCTCCCTTCGGCAAATTCTGCTGTCGCCATACCCAGCACTCTTTTCACCATATCTTCTTTGATTGTCCCCAACTGAACCCCATTCCCCTTCATCATTTTCCTACTTTATGGTCCATATCACCTAAAAGGTTACCTCATATGTATCTGAATCTTCCTACCTTAGCAGTAACTCAGTTTTGTCGTATCTTTAAGAACTGAATATTCTTTACAATATGATTTTGTTGTGTAATATTATAACTATTTATAATGTAATGATATCTTTTTGTTTAGATTTTTATTATTGACTGAATATTCATTTAACCATCCAAATTTCTTTTTTGACATCTAAAATATGTATAAGCCAGGACCCACCCATGGAGTTGATTATTCAACCCAGAGTGGCCGCTTCTTTGTGGGCCGTGGTGGGCCCTGTACATTAACTCTCTCTCTCTCTCTCTTTCTATATATATATATATATATATATATATATATATATATATATAATATTATAAATATATGACAAAGTATAAAAATATATATATGTATATATATATATATAATATATATATTATATATATATATATATATCTAATTATTATATTTATATATATATATAATAATATTATGAATAATAATATATATAATAATAATAATAATAATATAATAATAATAATAATAATATTAATAATAATAATAATAATAATAATAATAATAATAATAATAATAATAATAATAATAATAATAATAATAATAATAATAATAATAATAATAATAGCACAATATATGATGGGCGGTTGCCGAATACTTAGGTATAAAATCTTTAAAATATTTAAAACTACTTTGAAAAATTAAAAAAAAAATTGTGAAGGAGTTATCGCTCATTTTCAAAGCAGACTCTACACAAATGAATAATTATCAAAATTTAGCAAAATTTAACATTTGCGAAGGAGCTTTTTGAGCTTCATTTCTCATGTTTCATTGAATATCTTAAAAAAATAATG
>JABUQX010032804.1:0-7500 GCA_015478945.1 Trachelipus rathkii
TAAACAATGTTATTCTTATATATCAAAAAGGGTTAAGCATAAAGCAAAAATATGGAATCAGATATTTCATAACAATACCTCTTTTTACCAAAAGTAGAATCTATGAAATTTTTTATATCAATACATTGCATTTTGTATATATATGCAATTCATATATATCTATATAGATATATATATATAATCTTATATTATAATATATTATAATAATTATATATATATTGTTTTTTATTATCTAATTATATATTATAATATATAGGTTGATATTACTTTATATAATATATATAAATTATTGTAACTATATCATACTATTTACCATACGAGTAGTAAGAGAGAGAGAGAGAGGATGAGAAGTGAGAGAATGAGAGAGTAAGAAGAGAGAAGGTAGTTAGAATATATATATATATTATATATAATATATAGTATTTATATATATTTATATATATATATCACTATATATTATATATATATATAATAATATAATTAATATATATGTATATATTATTTTTATATAATATTAACTATATATTAAACCTTTGTTTGACCATGATATTTCGACATTGACCTTGCGGATACCCCTATCCCAGCCTAACACATAGCCTAGAACCATCGCACCTAAACCTGCTTAAACGTAACCTAACCAACCTAACCTAACCTCTAACCCTACCTACCTAACCTAACCTAACCTAACGCTAACCTAACCTAGCGTACACCTATACCATAGTCTATCACCTAGCATTCTCACTTGCACTCTAGCTCCGCCGCCTTGATGTTCATCTCCGTAACTTTGATGCCTAGCATGTGCGGGTAGGTATCTGTGCTACAGAGTCATATGTAGGACCTGACCTGTATGGATTATTCCTAACTTATTTCCATCCGTGCACACACACACACACACACACACACACACACACCAAACACACACACACGCCACACACAACGCCACACACCACACACACACATGAAAACCACACCACACCACACACAACACAACGCAAAGCCTCACACAGCACACTTTATTACTTTACACATACATACTTATACTTATATTACACACACACATACACTACACATACGCACAACACAAACTTATAACTTCACTAAAATTACACGCATCACACACATCTTCACTATTGACAACTTAAATTACACACATTCACTTATAATGTACACTCTATAACCACTATTTCACTTATGACATATTACATCTTTACTCTCTAGACACTTACATTTCACTTTCCAACAAATGCCAGTCAAAGATCCACTACACGACATTTTAAACGATACACAACTCTTCACCCACTTACACTTTATACACACTTCCTATGAAACATGATCACTACAACACATAGGACACTCACTTACATTTCTACACTTATACCAAGTAGTATACATTTCAACGACAAGCCCTTTGGATCTTCAATGGGTCAATTTTAGGCCCCATCCCTAATTTCATACTTAAACATTTTTTTAAAAATCATATACTTTAACAGACCATCTAAAGCAGTAAGTCAGTAAATCAATAGAGGTGTTAACTAACACCCATAGGGGGATTATGTATGCACTTTTGTATTCTTACATCTCGTTTCTTCTTGCTTAACTCAATGTTTTTCAAGACTCGATTAACTTATATGCTTATTATTCGCTTGATCGTTGAAAAACTCATATTTTTTCACATTACATAGCTTAATAGAGCAGTAAATTATTAAATCAATCATGTAGGTGTTATACCTTAAACACACATAGGGGATTAGAAATTGACTTTTGGTTTTATAACTGTTTAACTTTGCTTTTAACTTCAATAGTTTTACATCGGCTTTTAACTCAAGTATTTAACTTGTTTTGTCTTATATGTTTCATTACTGGGCTTTAACTCCACAGATTTATTTTTAACATTACATTTTGCGTTAAAACAGTGAAAAAAAAACAGTAATTCAATTAATAGAGTGTGTTTATAACAACCGTAAGGGGGTGATTAGTATGGTCTTTTTGTTTTTATAATCTCTGCTCTTTGACTGCGCTTTGACCTCATGTTTGCAAAACTTGGCTCCCAGCTCCTGTATTAGAATGAACCATCAACTCCTATTTTTTATGTTTACCTCACATATTCATTAATCATTACGTACCTTAAACGAGAGTAAAATCAGAATAATAGAGGTGATGACCTAACACATATAAGGGGGGGGGGGGATTTAGTAATATTTTGTTTTACTGCTTTACTGCATTTAAACTTTTTACTGTTTAAACTTTCTGCTTTACTGAGCGTGTAACTTCGTTCTTATCTGCTTTACACTATTCTGCTATACTGAGTTAAACTATTTCTGTTTAACAGTGTTAACAATCATAATATTTTATTAACATTAATGTTTTTTGTATTTTTTGTATTTAATACTTTTTTATTTATTTTTATTATATTAATTTATTTTTTTTTATATTAGTTTTATTATTTTATTATTTTTTTATTTTTAAATGTTTTTATTATACGCTGTAGTCGTTATTTAATAACTTCATGCTCATTGATATTCATTAATTTAAGAACATCAACATAACAGCACACATCACACATTTTCACAACCATCACTCAACACACAATCTACACACACACAACAACATACACTTGACACTATACAGACAACATTCATCGCAATGAGACTTACACCAACTCATACAACATAAAGTTTAAAATTTACGTTCAGTGACAGCTACATTTATCAACGACTTATACACATCGTTCACAGCACACACTCTTACACTTATAATATAAAAAATTATTTATCACAACATTTTCAACTATGATAAACTTTATACATCGTGCACATTCATCATATGACACTTACAAACTCTGTCCTAGAGACCTTTAACATTACACTACACTCACACACATGATTTACTTACACTGTGACTATAAATAAAAAATTATACAGATTTACTATACCTTCAACAAACTATGAATTCTTTCAACTCACACACACAAAACCACACACACACAACACCGCACACTTCGCAACGCTCCTTTTTTCGCTTAAAATTTTCAACATTACAATTTATGAACTCTTAACATCGTCACCCCAACGCACTACAACTACACACACACTCACCTTCACTCTCACTAACACCCTACAATACACGTATATTCTATTACACACCACACATCTTACTGTTTTAAATTAAACCCGGTACCTTTATATTAACTCATTCATACACTAAAAGTTATTTTAAAGTTTCTTACTTCTATAATAAAGTCAAATCATCATCCACTTTGAACAACGGAATTCTATTATTAACTGTTTAATACTTTTTGTTTATAAATTTTAACTATACACCCCAGTTCTTAAAATAACTTTTGACCTAAATTATTAATGAACTTTATTAAATAACATATATTTTACGTACCTTAAATCAAATAACTCAGTTAAAGCTCAGTAAGGTTCAGCCCCAGCCACCCCCTCTACACAAGCCTATGTCCCACGTTTTTGTTCTCTTGACTTACTGCTTTACATCATCTTAGCCATGTAATAAAGTATAAAAAATAACAAAACATTCTCTGTTAACATAACAAGTATTTTATTAAAATCATTCTAAGTTTATAAGCAACAATAACAACGTTTATTCTTCATACAATTGAATTATGTCACTATCGAATGTTACTAAAATATATATCAACGATTTCTTTAAAAATAATTCGGCTTTATCTTTATTAGTTATTTATTAATATATCTATGACATTGACAATCATCACGAGAAAACCACATACTACCCAGCACACCCTTACACGACATCGAACTGCAGACCTCTCTCTGTAAATAGATATTATATATAAATATATAAGTCTAAATTTAGATGATCCTTATTTTGTAACCTCGGGCGAACTTTAAGCTATTCCAGGTCAAAAATATATCATGTCCAAACTGAACTTATTTACTGTCAATGTGGTGCATAACTACGTTAGGCCTAATATTAGATATTTAGATAAGCCTTTTTGTAGACGGGCTAATTTAATCCTCATACAGAGATATAAAGGTATTATCTCGTATAAGACAAGAATCATTGTATTATTAGTTTCTTATAAATATATTTCAACTAGAAAAACATGCTGGATCCGGTAATGACTCCTTTAAGCCAGGTAAAAAGGAAATGTTTTCCTTATTGTGATTGGTGGGTAATCCTTATTCATACAATAACACACGTCGTAATGTGATTCGGTCGACCGACATTATTTTTTCGTCTTTAGAAAATTAACATTTGTGTCTTTACAACTTCGTATTTGAGCAGGTGTGTGTTGTTATTATCTTTTAGACCAAATCTTTTAAAATCATAGTCATTTTAGCTGTTTAGCGGTGCACAAGTTATCTAGATTTGTATTAAAAGTGTTTTTATTTATTACTACTGTATCATCACTATTTATAATAATACTTAAATTGAGGGACATAATTATTAATTTCCACTAGAATACGATAATAATTAAATTCACATCAGTTCATAATAGCACCACCCGGGCTCAGCTGAGCCCTCACACCGCAACAGGCACCACCCGTACGCGCTGGTGCGTCCGCGCGTTCGCTCGCGCGCGGTTCGCCATGCATGTGCATATTTCCGCGTCATCCGCCGCCGCGTGCGCCCGCAGGCGCAAATTTTCCGCGTACGCTCCACGCGTGCGCCCGCGGCGCAATATTACGCGCGAATTATAATTTAGCAAACACATCACACACACAACACACACACACCACACACACACACACAACACCACAACATACACACTTACACATACGCACCCACCCACTCGATATTGTTTGATCCTCAACTTTACATGCTCGCTTTTGATAGCCTCAACTTGATGTCTCAGTTTTGATGCCTCAACTGTTGATGTTCAGTTTTGAAGATGCCGTCACTTTGATGTCCTCCAGCTTTTGGTCTGCCCTCACTCTTGATACCTCAGCTTTTCGATGCCTCCAGCCTTTGAATGCCTCAACTTTAAATACACTTAGCTTTGGTAACATCAGCTTTTCGTGGTTCATACTTTGATGACTCTCTTTGATGGCGTCATTCTTTGATACCACTATATTGAATATTCAGACGCTTATTAAGCAGTTTACATTTACCATAGACAACTTACACTTACACTATACACACATAACACTTAATTATCTCTTATTCACACATAACGCACGATACACATAGACACTTCGTTCGCCGCATAGACACTTACACTCGCCCCACAACACACAATATATATATATATATATATATATATAATATATTATATATTATATATATTATTATATATATATAATATTATATATATATATATAATATATATATTTTCTTCGCGCGGGAATTATTGCGCCTCGGCGCACGCGGCGGGCGGGTACGCGGAGATATTGCGCCTGTCGGCGGGTCGCGGCGGGCGGAATGTGGAAAGAACGCGGCGGGCGGGGACACGGCGGACGGGAACGCGGCGGGGACGCACCGCGGGTGTCGGGGTTGGCTGCCCTTCTGCGGGTGGGGTCAAATGCTGAGCCCTGGTGTTAGCTTATGAAATAGTGAAATTAATTATTATCTAATTCCTAGTGAAATTAATAATGTAATTCCTCAAATGTAAGTATTTATATAAATATAAACACTTCAGTAAACATAAAACACTTTTAATACAAATCAGATAACCTTTGTGCACCGCTTAACAGCTAAAAATGACTATGATTTTAAAAATGAGTTTGGGTCTAAAAGATAATAAACACACACCTGCTCAAATACAAGTTTAAAGAACAAAGTTAAATGATTTCAAAGACGCATAAAATAATTCTCGACCAATCAGCATACGCAGGTCCATATAGAGATAAGGACTTACCCGACAACTCACAAGTAAGGAAAAACATTTCCTTTTTACGCGCTCTCAAAGGATCTTACCGCATCCAGCCTGTTTCAGTCTGGAAAATATATTTATAAAATAAATAATAAAAAATGATTCTTGTCTATACGAGAAATACTGCCTTTTGACCTGGTATTAGGACTACTAAATTAGCCCGTCTACAAAAAGGTTATCCTAAATTATAGGCCTAATTATAGGCCTAACGTAGTTACTTGACCACATTTTAACATGAAAAAAAGGTCAGTTTGAATATTATTTGACCCTGGAATTAGGCTTAAATCAGCCCGAGGTACAAAAAAAGGATTATCCTAAATTTAGAACTAAAGTAGTTATTTCAACACATTTTACAGACAGAGGTCAGTTTCGTATCTGTAAGAAGTGCGGGTTGTTGTGTTTTCTTCTTCGTGTGGATTGTCAATCGTCAATAGATAATAATAATAATAATAAGAAAACCCGAATTATTTTAAAAAATTATCTTTGAAATATTTTTAGTAAACATCGAGTGAATAATAGAACTGTATGTGAATAGTTGTATATTTTAAAATAAAAACTTAGAATGATTTAATAAAATACATGTTTATTAGCAGAGAGACTTTTTTGTTTATTTTTATACTTATTACATGGCTAAAGAAGATGTAAAGCAGTAAGTCAAGAGAACAAAAACGTGGCATGGCTTGGTGTAGAGGGGTGCTGGGGTCTGACCTTACTGATTTACTGATTAATTGATTTACTGGGAGCGTAAAATATATGTTTTTAATAAAAATTCATAAAATTTTAGTAGAAATAAAAGTTATTTAAAAACTTGATGTTATAAAATTTATACACAAAAAGTATTAACAGTTTATAATAAATTCTTTGTTCAAAGATAACGTTTGATTTATTATAGAAGTTTTAAAGAAAACTTTGAAATATTTTAGTTGTATTTGAATGAGTAATATAATGTACGTGTTTAATTAAAACTAAAATGTTTTAATAAATTATACGTTATATGTGTAAGTGAGTGTGCGTGGGTGCGTGTGTGTGTGTGTGTGTGTGTGTGTGTGTGTGTAAATCTGTGTGATGTGTAAGTAATCTGGTGTCAGTGGTTAAAGCTAAATCTGTGGTGATGAGTGTAGAGTGTAATGGTAGTGTCTAATGGACAAATGTAAGTGTCCTAGTGAATGTGTGTATAAGTTATCATAGTGATTGCTGTCGTATACAGTGTAGAGTGTGTGTGTGCTGAACGCATGTGTATAGTGTAATGTAAGTTGTCTATGGGTAACTGTAAGTGTCATAGTGGTGACTGTGTGTATAAGTGTCATAGTGAATGTGTGGATAAGTGTACAGTGGTTTATGTGTGTGTGTGTGGTGTGTGTGTGTGTGTGTGTGTGTGTGTGTGTGTGTGTGCTGTATGTGGTTCTAATACATAATAACAATAGGCATGACAGTAAATAACTAACTAAGTTAAAAATAATAAAAATAAAATAGATAAAAATAATAAAAATAATAATAAAAATAAATAAAAATAATAATAAAAATAAATTAAAACAAAATAAAAAACATAATGTTAATAAAATATATGAGTTAAAGCAGTAAAGCAGAAAGTTAAAACAGTAAAGCAGAAAGTTAAAGCAGTAAAGCAGAAAGTTAAAGCAGTA
>JABUQX010032804.1:17500-32500 GCA_015478945.1 Trachelipus rathkii
AGTTATATATATATATATATAATATATATATATATATAATATACATTATATATATATAATTTTTTTTAATGAATATATATATTATAGAACTGAATAGATAAATTTAATATCATATAATATATAAATTTAAAATGCTCTATATAGAATATATATTTATATATAGATATATATATAATATATATATATATATAATATATATATATATATATATAATATATATATATATAAAAATATATATATATATTATATATATAATAATATTATATATATTATATATATATATATATATAATATATAATATATACTATATATATATTATTATACTATATATTATAATATATATATATATATTATATATATAATATATATATATATATATATAATATATATATAAATATAAATTATGTTCGTATATATATATATAATAAAAGCCTATGTAAACATTAATACTCCTGCAATATATCTCGAAAATCTCGAATCTCCTAACTTCGATGTTCCGTGGCTTAAAATCTTTCTTTCTTCAACTACAATAACCTTGTGCTTCTGCTATTGTTCTCTTAAAAGAACAGATTTTCACGCCTTTTTTGAATTATCTACTACTCCTCACAGAGACTGCTATATTTCTCATCCAAATACTGAGGTCCTCTATTTAGGAAGATTTCAATGTACACAACACTAATTGTATAGTCTTCATATTGATTTAGGTAAGGAGGAGGCCAAATCTTTCAGTATTCTCAGCGATCTGAAGCAACAAATTAAAGAATATTCACACAGTCCGAATCGTCGCAACCAATTCTTGAACACACTTGACCTATGTTTCACCACTAATCCTTTTCTCTATAAATACACCACCTTCGCTCCTATTGGTAAATCTGACTCTTAATTTTAATGCTTTTTCTCCAACAGTTCCATCCTGCCCTATGCGCGTTTTCTGGCACTTTGATCGGGCCTTGCGTCGCTTCTACGCTAACTATAATTAGAGTGACTGCTTTCACTCTGAAGACGCTTCAGTTTCTGTTGATAAGGTGGGAGCTGTAATAGTTGATGGGATGAGCAGGTTCATTCCTTCTTCGACTAAATCTTTCTCTCACCAAAATCCATGGTTCTATCGTGCTTTGTTCTCTTATTTGTGTTTTTATGTTTGTGTGTTATACACCTGCTTCCCGTTCTCTGGCCATTCAGGCTAGAGACAGTACGTATAAGGAGCGGAAAAATTATCGTTTTCCTATCACTCTCGCTAATTTTCCTACAGCTAGAAATCGTACAGGGATACTCTTCGACGAGCAAAGGAAACTTTCATTAAACGAAAGTACGCTGACCCTCTTGGTTCTCCTACTGAAAAATCTTTCTGTCCTCTTTTCAAAAACATCTCTACCAACTTCTGTGAATCATCCTTTCCTCCTATTATTCGCTCTGATGGATCTGTAGCTAATATTTCAACTGAAAAGGCCAATCTTTCTGGTCTTTTGCCAAAACATCTCTAGAAACTTCTGTAAATCATCCTTTTCTCCTCTTATTCGCTCTGATGGTTCTGTTTCTAATATTCCAACTGAAAAGACCAATCTCTTTGGCCTCCTATTTTCCACTAACTCAACCCTGGACGATTTTGGCATTCCTCTTACTCCTCCTTCTCCTCTCAGATGTCCTTTGCCTTTGCCTGTGATTACCTTTGATCGGGTGCATTTGCTCCTGAAATCTATGAACGTTAGGAAGGCGGGTGTCCCGGAAGGCATTCCTCCCCAAGTTTTAGAGTGTTCTTCCGTGTTGACCCCGCCCCTCGTTCAACTATATTATCTATACCTCAATACTTGCCCTTTCCCCAGTGTTGGAAGCACACATATATAAAATCTGTTCCAAAAAAAAGAAGCGTCTCTGATCCTTCTAACTATCATCTTGCAGCGCTCACTTGTATTCTACTTAAGATCTTTGAAACCCTTCTCAACTCTCACTTCATAGATCATTTGCATTCTCATTCAATTCTTTCCGATCGCCAGTACGACTTTAGGTGCTCGAGGTCTCCTGGCGATATACTTTCCTATCTAACCGATTTATGATTTTCCACCCTCTCGTCCTAATTTTTCCTATTCTATTCTCGCTGAGCTGGATAGAATTTCCGGGTGGGGTCGTCCCAACCTTGTGAAAATCAATTCTTCAAAAACCCAACTCCTTCAAATCTCCCTTTCTAAGACACCTTCTAACTTTACTATCTCTTTCGACAATTCTCTCGTCTCCCCTGTTAACATTATAAACATCCTTGGTCTTAACATAAGCAAAAAAATGTCTTGGAAACCTCACATCACAACGGTTGCTAAGGAGGCCTCAAAGAAACTAGGAGTTCGTTCAGACTGAGACTTTTTTCCTCTTCTCAGTTACTCCAGCTATACAAGGATTTCATCCACCTTTATGTGGAGTACTGTTCTCATATCTAGGGGAGCACTGGTTTCACCCGGCTTTTGGAAGGGGTCGAATCAAAGACCGAAAGGCTTATAAATTGTTGTGTACTTTCCAGTTCACTTGACCCTTTATCTTTGCGGCGATATATTGGTGCTTTGTCTCTTTTCCAAAGGTACCGCAGCGGCAAATGCTCGAGGGAACTTACACTCTCGCACCACCACCTTTACGGCGCCCTCGTAGCACAAGGGGTGATGTGTCAGTATATGAGTTTTGTGTTGATTTAGTTACTCTAGGCTAGTTCACTCAGTGCTTCCTTCTTTCCTGCCAAATCTGTTCTGTGAAATTTTCTTCCATCTTCTGTGCTTCTTTAAATCTCTCTCACTTTAAAGCCTGTGTTTGTGCTCATCTGCGTAACTTTCGTTAGATGAACTTTTGAGACGTACAACACCCCTTCCTTGAATAGGGCTCTGCCCGTGACTGGTGGTGACAACTGTAATATATATATATATATAATATATAATATTTAAATGTAGTAAAATTCCAAATTGTAAAATATATATATTTCTATATATTATATATATATATATAATATATTTTATATATATATATATATATTATATTAATGAAATGTCGTATACAGTAATATATATAGTAATATAATATACTAATTATATATATATATAATATATATAGTTATATATATATATATATATTATATAATATATATAGATATATATATCAATTATAATATATATATATAGATAATATAACTATATATATATAATATATATATATATTTATATATATATATATATATATATATATAATATATTTATATATATAATATATAATTATATATATATATATATATAAGTACTATATATTATACTATAAGTAATATTATATATAATACTATATATATATATATATATATATATATGTAATATATATACTTATATATATATATATATATATATAATAATATATATATATATATAATATTATATAATATATATATAATATATATATGTGTGTGTGTGTGTGTGTTTGTATCAGTATGTATGTATGTATGTATGTATGTATGTATGTATGTATGTATGTATGTATGTATGTATGTATGTATGTATGTATGTATGTATGTATGTATGTGTGTATGTAAGGCAGCATATTTGAAAAGCAATTTTTATCTTTTTATTAAAAAAATGTAAATAAATAAAGCAACTAACAAAGAATTAAAATTCAAATGAGGGAATGGCACGAATTTACATTTTTATTAAAATTTTCAAATTTTAATCTCAAAATGTAATTCAAAAAAATAATAAAATAAAAAGAGGAAAACCCAATGGAATTAATTAAAAAGAGGAGAAATTCTTCAACACAAATTTTGTACCGAAAAACATGTTAAAGACAAGTTTCCACTTAAAAATCAAAATTTTATTTACATCATCATCATCATCATCATCATCATCATCATCATTATTATTATTATTATTATTATTATTATTATTATTATTATTATTATTATTATTATTATTATTATTATTATTATTATTATTATTATTATTATTATTATTTTTATTATTATTATTATTATTATTATTATTATTATTATTATTATTATTATCCTTCACTCCTTATTTTTTTAATAATTTGAATGAAAAATAAAAATAATAGATGAATGTTTTAAGTATAAATATATCTTCAGAAATAAACCTTTGGTTAGCTTAAATCAATTCTTAATTTCCTTTTCACTACATTCAAACTCTTTATTTTCTTATAATTGTAGCTATAATAATTACAGTGTTTTTAAACATTTCCATTTTTTTATATGTTTTACTTTGCTTTGCTCTGCTTCCTTTTGTTCTGCTTCACTTTTCTTTGTTTCGTTTGTTTTTCTCCCAAAGTTACTTAAATTTCTGAAATTTTTATTCACTTTGCCATCTTTCAAAATATAAAAACCATTCACCGATAATTATATATATATATATATAGTATAGTATATAGATATATATATATATATATATATAGTATGTGTTATATATATATTATATATATGATTATGATTATATACTATATATATTTGTATGTAATTTGGCTTGATCATTACAGTATATATATTATATGTGTACATATAGGATTTAGTATATAGGAAGATAAAATTTGGGAAAAGTAGTTATATGAGAAATATGTAATAGTGAGGTTATGGGTAGGAATAGTTATGTATATATATATATATATATATATTATAATATATATATATATATATATATAATATATAATATAATATAATATGATATATATTATATATATATATATAAGATATATACTATTATATATATAATATATATAATAATATATATACATATATATATATAATATATATATACTATATATTATATATATATATAATCTTTATAAATATATATATAATATATATATATATATATATATATATATATTATAATATATATATATATCATCACCCACCTTCTCTCCCCAAAACTGGGGTAAGGTGCGTAGCATGCACGGAAACAAAAAAGTAGTAGAAGAATATGACGCAAGTCGTATAAATAGCCCAGACCAGCCTTGCCTTTTATACCTTTTAGTGAGAACTCGTCGCAGTCAGATAATCTACCCTAGAGCTTCAGGGGACCGCGACGGACCCTCACTATGGCATCTTCCAAGGATTTAATTCCACTAGCCACCTTCCTACCATTCACAATTTTCCTACTACACTCTGCATCATCCGTTAACTTTTCATCCAACATATATCATAGATATTTAAACTCAGACCCTTGTTCCAGCTGCTCACCTTCTAACCTAACTTCACACCGAGGACTATCCCCACTCACAACCATAACCTTACTCTTATCTACGTTTACTTTCAAACCCCTCCTTTTACACACCCTGCCAAATCTCTCTACCAATCCTAAGAAGTTGAGTTTTCAGGGATTATTGAATAATTATTCAATTATTAATTATAATTAATAATTCAATTAGTCTTAAACTTAAAAGATTTGAAAACACGCTAGCGCAAGAAAATATCTTTGTAGATGGACTGATAAAACCTTGTGCATCTGTGCAACTATGAAATAAAAATAATCCTCTAAATTGAACAGAACCACCATTATCTTGGTAACAGACCTTGCACTGTCAGGAAAAGTTTCTTAGAAAATTTGAAGTGTATAAAAACCGAAAATATTTTGCTAGAAAAATAGTTCAACCATCAAAGTAAAAAAAAGTGAATTGTTTTTTAAGGAGATAATTAATTAGTTATGAATATTTAATGTATTAAATTTTAAAAGGTGAAGCGACCACACTTGGAAACCTTATCCAAGTTGACGTTGGTTGATTCAGTAGATGAGTTAAAAAAATGGAGGATAAAGCTCTCGGGGTATGAAATGATAGGACAATAGGAGCAACTGAAAAGGTTGTTTTTGAAAAGTAGAATTGAAGTGATAAATTAAAAAGGTTAAAAAAATATTGTTGGTAGGAAAATAATTTTCTCTAAAGATATTGTTTGATATGAGAGAGATGACTAGAAATGAACAAGAAAAGTAAAAGAGAAAACCACACGATTTGATGAAATTTAGAAATGAAGGAAAACTAGAAGTGAACAAACAAAGTGAAGAAGAAAATCAGACTCTGCTGAACTTTTTGTATCAGACACTACACAATATAGCTTCTCACAGAACCTTGGGGGGTCATATCACATATCAGTGAGATAAGAAAGAAAATAAAAAGTTGATCTTGAACCGCCAAAGCAATGCTGAAGATAAAGTAAATTATTGGAAAATTACTATTTAAATTCAATGTGTTAAAACAATGTTGATGATGAGAAATAAGGACACGAGATTTGACGAATTCCGGATTGATTTAAAGTTTTTAGGAAGCTTTCAGGCTATAGTAATAATTTCATATAGTCAGACGGATTAGAACAGCTATCATTTTTCTGGTATTGGTGAACATATTGGTTTAATAGCCTAATCCAGTGGTTCTCAAACTTTTTTCGATTCGCGGCTCCCTTGACTAATTCAAGTTTGCTGAAGTCACCCCATGTTAGATTCTAGAAAGAACGTTTTACAATTTATAAAGTAGGGTCTATTATTAATCATAAAATTGCAAAAATATTGCATGATTACAGCATGCCAAAAGTATTACCAGGATTTGCCTCTGAATATATATATATATATATATATATATATATATATATATATAATATATATTATATATATATATATATATATATATATATATATATATATATATATATATATTACGTTATAATATATATATATATATATAAAATATATAAGGCCTATATATATATATATATGAATATACTATAATATATATATATATATATATATATATATATATATATATAATATATATAATATATATATATATTATATATATTATATATATATATATAGTATTTATATATATATATATAATATAATATATATATATATATCTATATATATATATATATATATATATATATATATATATTATATATGCCTATATTATATACTATATATATAATTGTGTTGGGTGTGTGTGTGTTGTCTCATGGTGTGCTGGTGTGAATAAATTAAATTTACCTTTAATTAGTCATTAGTGGGATGGATGCCTGCTGATCGCCACACATTTTCGAAAATCTGGGAATCAGATTGGATACAGCCACCCTCATTTCGTTTTCTACATTGATTTTTGATCGCTATTTAGTTTTTATTACAGTGACAGCCGAAAATCCAGCTTCGCATAAATAAGAAGTCGCAAATGGAATTAAAATTTTTTGAGCTTTACCGCTCAGGAGTGGATATTCATTTTTTACCGACATCCAAAATTCTGTTAATTCCATGACACTAAATTTTATTTTCAACGAATTGTCGCAAGACAGTTCAATTAGATTCTCTTTTTCCGCAATGGTAAAATCAGATGGAGCAGCAACATTAAATGGATCCTGAAGCCATGAAAATTTATCCATATGATCATTTTTAAAATATTTCTCAAACCCGGCAATAAGCTGTGATAAGTGTTCTACAAAAATGGATTTCATATCACGAGAGAAATCAACCCCATTTGAGGTCAAAAAAGTGTTGCAATATTGGAAAACATTCTTTGCCTCCATCTTCATTCATTTTTATTTTCCATAATTTTAGTTTTTTTTATGAAAGCCGAAATTATCTCAATCCCTTTCAAAATGTGCATGTATCTTCCCTGCAGGGAGAGATTTAGAGCATTCAGCTTTTTAAAAATATCACATAAGTATGCTAGCTTTAGCAGAAAATCTGTTTTCTATAACACGGTTTCTGTTAAAAACTAAAATAAAGATAACATAACTAAAATCATGACTTAACAAAGTTGGAAAACTCAAAATCAATTAAAATTTTTAAATGAAAGCTGAACTGAAGTATAATTATGAAAATGTTCAAATCTTTCGCGTCACCCCTGAGGGTAAGCTGCGTCACCCAAAGGTGACGCGGCACATAGTTTGAGAACCACTGGCCTAATCCATGAATATAGAGCCTAGTCTGTGAGTGGTGGCAAAATTTGAAAAAAAAAATTCCCAGTTTAACATCGTTAGTGTTTAGAAGTTGTGAACAGAATCCTGTAAATACTCCTTAGGCAGAGTGTCTTTGTCTAATAGAAGACAAGATGAAATGAATCCGATAAATCAAATTTAATCTGAAGAGAAGACAAACGGAAACGAAGATAAGAAGAGGGTGGTTGTCGGAATTAAATAAATTAAAAAAAGAAACTGAATCTGAAGGAATGTTAGCATGAATTAAAGTTGGAGGCAGACTAGTTATCTGAATATTTTTCTTATAGTCTAGAAATATTTTTATTTAGAAAGTTAATACACCTTCACGGAATGGAATTTTGCTGAATTTGTCGAATAACATATCTCAAGAGATTCGGAACTAAATGAAAATTAGCAGTAAGATTGAAGAACGAAAATTATCCCATTAACGATACACGTTGAAGTGCATTAGAACAGATGTAGTCAAACTATTGATCCTGTAAAGAGATAATGAAAAGTTTAGTAGAATAAGATATGAGCCTGCTAATTCTGCTGTATTCTCAATACTTTCTTTTTTCAACAAAGTCTGTAGTATATTCCATAAAACAGTGAGATTCTTTTAGGGAGAAATTAGTATAGAAGCTATGCAAAGCGACTCAATAAACTTTATTAAAGTTCAAGAAGAAAAGCTTTGTACAAGTTGGAGGTAATGGAAAAGTAACACTTGAGTTAAAAGTAACTTTTCTAGTTAATTTAAAGTCTAAATAATGCACCTATTTTGAGAGGGATTATATCTAAAAATAAATCAAGAGTATTCAAGAACTCATTTAGACGATCCAGAATGTGTGTAGGTTATACAGTTAGCTATTCCAACAGATTAAGGAAACAGAATGACTGAACTATGTGTCTGGAAGGAAAAATATGTCATATACCAGGCAGTAAGATATTGAAAAACTTTTGCAGTTTTCCTATTGCGGAATCAATAGAAGAAATAAAAATTCTTGTAGCAATAATAGTATAAGTAGTAGTAGTAGTAGTAGTAGTAGTAGTAGTAGTAGTAGTAGTAGTAGTAGTAGTAGCAGTAGTAGTAGCAGTAGTAGTAATAGTTATAGTTATAGTAAGTGTAGTCGGAAGAGTTTTTATCAGAGAACGATAATGTTTGTAGATTTGTAAACTTTAAAAGTCTCGTTACTCGATTGTATTTGATTGCATAATTACAAAACCAACCCTTTATATTGGAAATATTAGCTACATTAGATACAGAAAAATAGTTAGAAAAGGTGTCCCTAAATACGGAGTAGTGTCTTAAAAGTGACTTTCTATTTGGACGGAGTACAGTGTCGTAAAAGTCATTTTCTATTTGGAAATGCAAGGAGTGGTATTTTATAACTACTTAATGGTTAAAATCATGTTACGCTTCTGCTTAAAAACAATTTTGACTTTGTCTCGGGATTTGTTAAGTCAAATAGTTACAGAGGAAGATTGAGATTACACGCGATATTAAAAATCTTATCAGCCAGTCAGTTTCAAAAATAGCATCTATAAAACTTTTAAACTTGTTCAGCAAGGCGATTGACATGTTTGAAATCTGTAGAAACATTTATGTTGTAAGCGTGCGATGAATTTAATAATTAATAAACTATGAAACCAAGTAGTAATATTAATTTTTCTTTGTAAATGTAAGAAAATCTTATATTAAATCATTATAATAATATTGTACTTATTTCGCAAATACATAGTAACTGTGGACACCGTATATTCGAGTGTCAGATAGAAACACAAAGGAGTGAAGTTTTAAATTCATGATATTCCTCCGCACAAATTAAATATTGCCAAGAAACTCATTGGGATTAGAAAATGTGAATAAAAAAAGCATTTTGTCTACACTGACCAGCCATAAGAACTTAATTATACACAAAGAGAACCACATCAAAATAAAATTACTCACAATAATGATAAAGTAAGAATAAACCATTTGCTTTAAAGCTAATTTAAAATTCAATAAATGGGAGAAAAGTATATTAGGTAGAGAAAAGTAAATTGCTTTAAAGGTCTAATTTAAAATTCAATAAATGGGAGAAAAGTAAATTACTTAAAGTAAAATAGTAAAATTAAATTTTAAAATTGTTTAAGTAACAAAAAAAAGTTATCTTAAACTAATTCATGAGATTATAAGCTACTAACTATAATTTAAAAGGTCAAAGTAACTTGAATCCAAAACATGAAATAAATCCGTACTCAAACTGGTTCCTACAAAGTAACTAAGATTTTAAAATCTATATTTTGGACTTCTTTAGGACTCCCTTTATGTAAAATTCTCTCTCTCTCTCTCTCTCTCTCTCTCTTCTTCTCTCGCTCTCTCTCTGTCGTCTCTCTCTCATGCTTCTGACGCTTCTTTCTCTTCGTGGGTCTTTATTCTTTCGTTCTCTGTCTGTCTCTTCTTCTCTCTCATCTCTCTCTCTCTCTCTCTCTCTGTTTGAGTCAAAGATTGGCACAGCTTTAAAACTTGAGTCATTTCCTTAAGTTGTTACTACCGCGTTTTTTAATCTACACATAAGCTCACCACAGTGTTACATCCATCTCTCTTATCTCTCTCACCCCGACTGTCTTCATCACTTTAAATCACAAATCTCTTTAATCAACTGCTTAGTTACCTAATTCGTTTCTTCCTTTTCACTCTCCAAACCATACCTTGTACCAGCGCCTATACTAATACCTCTACCCATACCACTAAGTTGCCCTTTATCATCTCTCCCCACATATTCAACTAGTTTCTTCCCTCTACTCCTGCCACTTGTATTTTTTTCAGCTACCATATTCCTGACACTGCTGTATAATATTTCCCCAGGTGACACTTCGAACTACACATATCGCACTGCTTCACATTACCAAATCTATCCTTTCTGTTCACACGCTCACTATACTCCCTACCATTATATACCTGGTTGCCCACTCTTACCTCATTACGTCCTGATCTTCCATGTCCTCTCCCTACATCAGTCATCTCACTTGACACATTCCCTTTTTGTCCTCTGCCAACACTTCTACCTCTCCCACCATCCTACACATTATCCGGATTCCTGGGACATTTCTATGGGAATTGGAACTTGGATCTACATATTATACACTCCTTAACATTACTAAACTAATCCCTGACACTCAATCTTTTACCATCTACCCACTGACCATTGTCACTGCTAGACCCATCACCATCTCTCCTTTGATTCCTCTGACTTGCATACCAACCGTGACCTGATTCTTCTGCCACCTTCACTCTATCCTCACTCTTTTTCCCTAATCCCTCACATACGTTCACCAATGCATCCCGAAAAGTTTTAAAATCTCACTCTCCCTTACCACAGTAAGCCAATACCATCTGCCTCTGATTTGTACCAACATTCGCTCCCTCCAATAAATGTACACGCTTCATATCTTCACCCAAATCCACTTTACCCACAATCTTATTCTTCTGTTCCACCAACTCATTCTTATTCACATATTTCCTCATAGATTCATCATTTTTTCGTTTAACATAGAAGTATTCACATATTCTGTCGTATCTGTCTCTCTGCTTCTCTTTCAGGTACTTTTCATCCAACTTTTCTATATTCGCATTCATAAATTCTTTACTCAAAGACTTCCAATCCAAATCACAAACACACTCAAATGCCTTGGGCCCCCAAACCCAACAGAATCTCACCCACAGGTTTTTCACTCTCTTCACCACATACGTCATACCATACTTCAATTTCTTTTTCCACATGTCATACACTTCCTTATTTACTTCACCATCAAACTCTGGACACGCCTGACTTACACGTCTCAACAATATATACTCTATCTCTTACCGTACCACCACTGCCACTACCTTCACCGTCTCTACCCATATTTCACCTCTAATGAACTAACTACTACACCAGACAGTACTATAGACAACACCCAACACAACTATCTTCAGAGCCTTCGTAACTACGTTCTGCTACCACTGAAAAAAGTCTGGTAGCAGACTAATCTATGAAAAAACACTGACATTTACATACAGATACTAGTTTGATTATTCATATGAAGAGGATGTTAGTGAATGGCTGAAACAATAAACTGAAAAAAGGTCTTTCTAATAGATAGGCACAATAGTACCTAATTACTTAAATAAATTACTTAACAATTTGTACAACAACAATTACTACCTGCCGGATTCCTGATCGATCACAAATCTACAAAGTATAGAGGTACTTCCAAAACTAGAAGCACCTCCAATAAATCAATTATTACTTCCTTTATACTACACACTACTTAAACACTATATCTACACCAAACTTGTTTCCTCTTCCAGCCAAATTCCACAAACACCACTCCCAAATTCGAGTATTTAATATTAACTGTGTCCTTTCTTTTTACTATTCTTTATTAACAATTAATCAAATATTAACAAGTGATAACTGTAAAACAAAAATGCAAAAGTTATTAATTCAATGAAGAAGAGATACATTATTCTATCTAACTGAACTACAACAAACTACATCCTAACTTTAGTCAGGAGCACTAAGAAGGAAAACTTTAGATGGTTAATTTTACGAAGCTTCTCATGTATACTCGAATCGAATACTTCACGACTGCTTCACAGCACACCTGTAACAAAAATAATCATTATTATTTTTGTTCTTGTTTTTAACTTTATTATTTTTCTTGTAGTTATTATTATGATTATTTATTTTTCTTCTTATTCTCATATTTTATGTCTCCTTTTTTTCCCCCCCGTTCCCTCTCCTCTTTCTGTAGGTACTACCCTATGTATTTCTGGTCTCTTTGGAGAGTCTTCCCAATCTCCTCCTCAGTCCTGATGGCTATCGAGTCGTTGTCTCTGTGCTTATCTTGTGCCCATCTGTCGTCCTTTCCCGTGGGTGAGGGTACAGGTTAAAAACCAATTGTTCATGATTTTCTCCGGGCCGCTTATTGTTGGGGACCCGAACCTTGCCTAACCACCGAGAAAGCGGTTCCGCACTTGGGTGTAAAATCTTGGCCTCGCGTCTTATCCGTGTGGCACACGGCTATTTTTTTTTTCATCTGATGGATTGGACCCGGAGTTCTGGGGGGCTTTACCTTAGCCACACCCATATCCCACCCTACTGGGTAGGGTTTCTAGGAGGGAGGTATTATGCTCTGGGCGTGTGTTGGGCGCGGTTTCCGCGGTTACTCTCCCGGGATACCTTATTTTTATTCATCATTTGTGTTTATTTATTGCGGAGTAGATGTTTCAAAGAAGTAATTATTATTGGTAAAAATAAAAAAAAAACGTTTTAAAGAAATGCGGAATTCAACATCTGTTGGGCCCCCAACCCGAGCCCTGCCTGACGATTTCTAGGCCAGTGACCAATAGTGGCTTTGATGCCCTTATTGATGAAATGGTTGGTACTCTTCCACCCCAACCAAATAGTCTTACATTAAGGAATCCGTTTCTAGGACTACCTCATCTAGACCAGCAGAGGCTGTTCTGGCCTCTCAGCACGACCTACTCATTTAGCGCTCACCAACGTCAGCCATCACTGGGGCCCCTGCGCCAGCAAGGTCTCCTTCCTCGTCGTCAGAATATACCAACTCCAACGAGCGCTTTCTCGGACCTCCCTCCTGGGGTCCCGAGTCTAGCTTCATACCTACTCAATTTTTATTTTCATTCAGCATCATCAAGTCCACTGACTGATATAACCCAGCTCATCCTTTGTAATGCTTTAGAAGCTTTCAAACAAACGAGCTGCGATAATCCTCCTTGTTGTTCAAATTGCAACAGTCAATATGCAGCAGCTTCTGTCCACTGCCCTATTCTTCATTTCGGAGAAGGAAATCCTGGAACAGTGCTACATTCATAAGCTGAATCGCTGTGAGGCCACACTCCGAGCAAAGAAGTTGTCCCACCTTCCTCTTTCTTTTGCTAAAACAACGACTGTTACAACGGCAGTTCCCTCTAGCCGTGCCCACCGCTCTCATGTGCTGAGTTTTGACACCTTGAATCTCACATTCTTTCCTTCAAACTGATATTCCAGTTTCTGAGACACATTACCTTTGTTTTGGATAATTTTCTTCCCAATTCTCCTGCAATGGTTTTTACGACCACTCGACTTCCATCGCTGATGCACAATTCTTTATTCCATAAGATTCATATTGCGGAGATCCAAGCCCTGCCTACAGTGATTACTTTTTGTTCTCGATACTCGTTTCACACGCAGCGTAAAACAGAATGCTTCAGTTAAACTCTAGTGAGTCTGAAACCTACTCGGACGACACTATGAACTCTTCTGAAGACTCTTCAACCTCGGAACGACCCCGTGTTGACGTTAAGGTCCCATCCGGCAAGAACTCTGTTGTGGTGGTGGGAAAAACCTTCTGTCGCCGCGGCCGTGCAGAGGAAGGAAGTGGCTCTACCCCACGAGGCAGTGAATGGAGAGTGGTGCTGATGGGGTTAGTAGGGAAAGAACATCTCCCAGATTTGTTCAGGTCTCTCCTGCTGCGATTCTTGGTCACTTGTTACCGGAATCTTCCGAGATTTCGGGTACCACTCGTTAACCGATTTACGGGTCTCCTGACGCTCCAGGTACCAACGAACGTCGGTGTTCTTTGGTGACTGTTTCATCAAATGCTACTAGAATTGATGGAGGTGCTGATTTAGCTGCTGAGAGAGTGAGGCACTTCTCCTAGTCGGCTGAGTGCCTGTCCAAGTCTTAGGAAACATGTGGACGTTGGGGATGATTTAGATGGCATCCTCAGATAGAGTACTCCTTTGGAAACCAAGAATCGTCTGGTCCAAACAGAGAGGTCTCCCCATATCCCTTCTACGTGAATTTCCCCTTCCTCCGGCCATTGAGTTAATCTCGGGATCTTATTGTAACTTCTTCCCAGACAGTGCATGGCTCTCAGCACGTCGTGACTATTTTCACGGATCACCACGGAAATTGATTATTCATTTTCCTATTAATATAACA
The DNA here is from genome assembly GCA_015478945.1 of Trachelipus rathkii. Classification (NCBI taxonomy): domain Eukaryota; kingdom Metazoa; phylum Arthropoda; class Malacostraca; order Isopoda; family Trachelipodidae; genus Trachelipus; species Trachelipus rathkii. The sequence continues at coordinate 32,399 of JABUQX010032804.1, forward strand.
AATTTCTACGAGTGAAATTGTCGTGGCTATTTCCCAAACTATGAAGACTAATCAAGCACATCACCCGAAGGCTATTTGTCTTCAGTAGCTGCAACTACAACA
>JABUQX010032804.1:37500-45000 GCA_015478945.1 Trachelipus rathkii
CAATTTGTGAAATTTCTGTCCTACCAATAATTCTCTCCATATAAAAATCATTTTTTTTCTGGATCCTCTTCTTCCCCCTCATTTTGCACTCTACCATAAGTGATAACTCTATAGCCCTACTTTGCTCCTTCCTCTTGTTTATTGCAACGACTCCACAGGTGTTTTACCTTCTGCTAAGCCTTAATTTGTTGCTCAAACCTCTGCCTTTAATTTCACAAAGATGATTCCTCTTCCTTCAATTCATCTATGCCTAACCCTAATCGAGGAGCGAAACTTTTGCCCTTGAGTCTGATTCGTTACCACATGCTCTATGCAAGTGATTTCTTCTCTCTTAATCCTAATATTATGAAGGGGTGCATTGTCCATTTACGTCATCCATTCCCCCTTTGATTCTCCAAACTTATTCTACCAAGCTTACCCCTTAACTTGAAAGACTCTTTTTGTCTCTGTCTGTCAAATGAAAGCTTTTTGATTGAGTCTCGATCCAAGCTTTATTCCCAAAATTTTCCCCTTTTTGTATTTATCCTTTTCTCTGGAACCATTTTTCTGATTTCCTCTTTTGGTCTTCTTCGAACTTGTTATTTCCCTTATGACTTTTATTATTATTTTATTTATAAAAGACTTGTGTGCTTTAAAAGGCCAGAACCTACATTAGATGGTTACCGAACTAGTCAGGTAAGTAACCCATTTCCTAAATTAATGGCCAACATGATCGATTGCCAGATTACGAAGGTCTAAGTCGATTGAAGGGTGTTCCAGACTTTACCAGTGGAGTACATGTGAGAATGAGCACAGCGGTTAAGTCTGGGGTCAGAAAGGTTGACAGAGGGTGGATGAGAGAGAGTGGAGTTGCATGAGCTCTCTTTAAAGGAGCATGTATACATGTTCTTTGTAATCGATAAGAGAGAGAGAGAGAGATTATGCTGAGTATGAAGGAAGTGGGTTTTTGAGGCATTGAAAACAACCATGTTTTCTTTGCCCCATTATGATGAGAGAGAGAGAGAAGATTAAGTAATGAAAAGTTTATTTTTGTTTTTTTTTTTTGGGGGGGGAAAGGGGGGGAAAAATTTTTTGGGGGGGTTTTTGAGACATGAAAACAACCTATGTTTTCTTGCCCAATTAGAGAGAGAGAGAGAAGAGAGATTATACTAAGTATGAAGGAAGTGGGTTTTGAGGCATTGAAACAACCATGTTTTCTTTGCCCCAATATAGAGAGAGAGAGAGTTTATGCTGAGTATGAAGGAAGTGGGTTTTTGAGACATTGAAAACAACCATGTTTTCTTTGCCCCAATTAGAGAGAGAGAGAGAGAGATTATGCTGAGTATGAAGGAAGTGGGTTTTGAGGCATTGAAAACAACCATGTTTCTTTGCCCCAATTAGAGATACGAGAGAGAGAGAGATTATGCTGAGTATGAAGGAAGTGGGTTTTTGAGGCATTGAAAACAACCATGTTTTCTTTGCCTCAATTAGAGAGAGATTATGCTGAGTATGAAGGAAGTGGGTTTTTGAGGCATTGAAAACAACCATGTTTTCTAGATCATAGGTCAGATACTAAAAGACCACCATCCTATCATTAACTATGAGTTAATGATAAGGAATGGGTTTTTGCAGGCCATTCGAAACAAACGATTTTTTCTTTGCCCCAATTAGAGATGCGAGAAATAGAGATAGATTATGCTGAGTATGAAGAAAGTGGGTTTTTGAGGCATTGAAAACAGCATGGTTTCTTTGCCCCAATTAGAGATACGAGGAGTATCAAAATTCAAAATGTGTATTAGGAAGTGCGTTTTGAGACATTGAAACAACGCATGTTTTCTTTGCCTTAATTAGAGAAGGATTGTGATTTTATTAATTGTCTTTGGGTACAGTATGAAGGGAAGTGGGTTTTGATGGCAGAAAACAACATGTTTTCTTTTACCCCAATTAGCTGGATACGGAGGAGAGAGAGATATATTGCTGAGTATGAAGGGAAAGTGGGTTTTGGAGCATTGAAACAACCATGTTTTTTGCCTCAATTAGAGATACGAAGAGAGAGAGATTTATGCTGTAGTATGAAGGAAGTGGTTTTGAGGCATTTGAAAAACAACCCTGTTTTCTTTGCCCCCAATTAGAGATAGAGAGAGACAGATTATGCTGAGTATGAAGGAAGTGGGTTTTTGAGGCATTAAAAGCAACCATGTTTTCTTTGCCCAATTAGAGATACGAGAAAGAGAGAGAGAGATTAAGCTGAGTATGAAGGAAGTGGGTTTTTTTGAGGCATTTAAAACAACCATTGTTTTCTTTGCCCAATTAGAGATACGAGAAAGATCAAGATGCGAGAGAGAGGGATTATGTAAAATGTAGGAACTGAGTTTTTTGAAGATTGAAAACAACCATTGTTTTCTTTGCTCCAATTAGGAACGAGAAAGATCAAAGTTTGTTGAGAGACTGAAAGAATATGCTAAGTACTAAGGAAATGGGTTTTTGAGATAATAAAAACAACCATGTTTCTTTGCTCCAATTTCTAGAGATACGAGAAAGATCAAAGATGAGAGAGATAGAGATTATGCTGAGTATGAAGGAAGTGGGTTTTTGAGACATTGAAAACAACCATGTTTTCTTTGTCCCAATTAGAGATACGAGAAAGATCAAAGAGAGAGAGAGATTATGCTGAGTATGAAGGAAGTGGGTTTTTGAGGCATTGAAAACAACCATGTTTTCTTGCCCCAATTAGAGATACGAGAAAGAGAGAGATATTATGCTGAGTATGCAAGGAAGTGGGTTTGCAGCCATTGAAAACACCATGTTTTCTTTGCCCCATTAGTAGATACGATGAGAGAGTGAGAGAGAAGAGAGAGAGAGAGATTATGCCTGAGTATGAAGGAAGTGGGTTTTGGAGAATCATTGAAAACAACCATGTTTCTTTGCCCAATTAGAGAGGAGAGAGAAGAGATTATTCTGAGTATGAAGGAAGTGGGTTTTTGAGGCATTGAAAACAACCATGTTTTCTTTGCCCCAATTAGAGAGAGAGAATGACAGAGAGAGAGAGATTATGCTGAGTATGAAGGAAGTGGGTTTTTGAGGCATTGAAAACAGCCATGTTTTCTTTGTCCCAATTAGAGATACGAGAAAGATCAAAGATGGGTTGCTCCAAGGCTACCTTTCTATCATAAGGTATTTGCTGTTGAGTGGGTCAGGTCAGGTCAGGTGATACGAGAAAGATCAAAGATGGGTTGCTCCAAGGCCACCTTTCTATCATAAAGTATTTGCTGTTGAGTGGGTCAGGTCAGGTCGGGTCGTCTTTTAAATTGAAACCAGTAATGAAGGACGCACTCTAACAAATAAAACATTCAGGAATTGTTCAATAAATTTGGATTATTAAGTTCAATATAAAGTAAAATAATTTAATATAGCACTTAATAATAATAATAATAATAATAATAATAATAATAATAATAATAATAATAAATAATAAACAATTATCAACCACAACAACTGTAGTGTTACACACAATTTGCATTTTCATTTTTTTTCAAGGTTTAAGTGGTTTAAAATTAACATTCAAAAAGTAATTATTTTATATTTGATACATATTTTTATAAAATATATTAACTTTATGCTGCTTACATTTTTTTATTGTATTATACAGAGACTCCTTGGCGATGCTGGTGAAGAAGAAGAAAAGGGTTCCAAAATGAAAAGTAGTTCAAGAAGGAGACCTCAAACGTCAGTAACGATTGATCAAACCACTAAAAGAAGTCATCTGGGAAAGTTTAGTTGCAGATTTTGTAATTTTAGTTTTAAAAGCAAAGATGAGTTGAAAAGCCATTTAAAGACACACAACCAAAGAAAATATAAATGTGACCATTGCAATTATGAAAGTAATTTCAAATCAAACCTAAAAAGTCATTTGCTAATTCATAGCAATGAAAAATTGTTTAAATGTTCTGAGTGCAGCTATGAATGCAATTTTAAAGAAAACTTAAAAATCCACTTGCTAAATCATGAAAATATTAAGTTATTTAAATGTTTCGAGTGCAGCTTTGAATGTAATAAGAAAGGAAGCTTGAACTCTCACATGCTAAATCATCAAAATGTAAAGTTATTTACATGTTCTAAGTGCAGCTATGAATGTAATCATAAAGGATCCTTAAAACAACATATGCAAAAGCATCGAAATGTAAAATTATTTAAATGTTCTGAATGCAACTACGAATGTAATAGAAAAGAAAGCTTAAAAATCCACTTGCTAAATCATGAAAATATAAAGTTATTTAAGTGTCTTGAGTGCAGCTATGGGTGTAATCACAAAGGAACCTTTAACAAACACGTGCTTTTGCATCGAAATTTGAAGTTATTTAAATGTTCTGTGTGCAGTTATGAATCTAATTCGAAAGGGCACTTAAATAGACATATGCTAAAACACCAAAATGGAAAAGTTATTTAAATGTTCTGAATGCAACTACAAATGTAATAGAAAAGATAGCTTAAAAAGACACATGCAAAATCATGAAAATATAAAGTTATTTAAATGTTGTGAGTGCAGCTACGAATGTAATGAGAAAAGAAGCTTAAAAATCCACTTGCTAAATCATGAAGGTATAAAGTTGTTTAATTGTTCTGAGTGCAACTATGGATGTAATATGAAAAGTAATTTAAAAAAACACATATTTAATAAGCATGGAATTATGTAGCAAGTAAACCATATAATTAATGAAGAGGTAAAGTTAATGCCTAAATAATATAAAGACTTCGTAAGAGTTCGAATACTCCTCCACTGTAACCGTATCCTATTGAAGCAGAGAGACTGATAGAGGTTGTAAGGAATCTCTTTCAGCAGATATTGGAATGACTTTGGACTCGATTTTGTGCTTTGATGGTTCGGAATGAAAGACGGAAGACTCCTGCAGAAGACATCAGAAGAAATACATTTGAAATTAAAGAATTGAACTAGGAAGGGACTTGTAAATAAGTTTGTGTTAAATCGTTGAAACTATATTTTAACTCATTTAATATTAAAAATAAATTAAATATTTTCTATTGCACCAAAAATTTAAAAAATTTAGAAGTAATAAAAATTAATGAAATTTAAAATAAATAAATAAAGGCATTGCTGACTCCGTTGAATTATAATTTAATCCCTTTTATTTACAAACTAATTACGTTTATAACTTTAAATTAATTACACTTTTAGACAAAACTAAGACTGAACAACATGACACTCGCAAGTCGAGTGGTAATTCTCTTCTCTACTAATTATTATATCACGTAAAAATTGTAATTATAATATCTTTGCACAAAATTTAATAGTAAAAGAAAAAATAGTCTGAAAAAGAAACCAAAGTTTATATTAAAATTTATCCAAAGTAATCAAAATTTTAATTTTAAATGAGTGATGAATGGAAGTCTTCATCTTGATCACTTAGCAGTTCCTGTTAACTTGTAGATTTATAGTTCTCAATCGCGCCTTTATATTAAGAGTCTTAATCAAATTTATTTGCCTAGAAGTCACTTCGGTTGTGTTCTAAATTCTTTAAAGATTCAAAATTCATGACTAAAAAATACTTTGAAGAAGCAAAAGTCAATCAGTGTTATGAAATATAATCAAAACTAAGCTTAATTAACGAAGAAACATTCAAAGCCAATCTCAGTTCTACTTTGTAGGTTTTGATTTGACGCTAATTAACATATCAATAAAAAGATAAACTTGAATGTGAAAGAGAATCAATTTTTTGTTTAATATCGATTTACAAAATGTGTTGAAGTAATAAAATTTGTAATAAACTAAGTCATGTTATGAACAAAATTATCTAATTTGTGTGTAAGTCTCACTTAAACAAATTTTAATATTTACATAAATGCATAAGGCTAAGTTGCCAATTGCTAACAATAAATCAACTCTAAAGTTTTAATTAAAGTCTCGCATTTAAAAAGAATTTCGAAATTAAACTTCCTTGATATTCCGCACAAAAAAACATTAAATACATAATACATAATTTTTTCCCTCATAATGAGAGAGAGAAAAAAAACATTGAATAATTTGTATCAAATATTTCATCAAGGGTCTAGGAAGGGTTGGATTTTAGTTCATCTTTAGGGTTGCAGGGTGATTCCTTCTGAGTTTAATGGAGCAGTTCTTATCTATGGAGACATTTAACCAATAATAATTTACCTTCTCCAACTCATCCCATAGCATGAGAGACAAAGACCTCGAGTGTCCTTTGAGAGTTCTCACTAAATAAAAAAGGTTCAACTCCTCCCGCCCCCTCCCCAGTTATTCATGCTCTGAAAATTCCATATTGATTGAACGAACAGAAAAAAATCGCCAAAATAACATTTATGAAGAACGGTTTTGATGGTGTTGGAAGTTGGGTTTGCTGAGAGTTGTGGCAGATATCAAAAATCACAACTAAATTTTTAGATTATAACATTTTTGAATAATTTAAGTTTCAAGTAATTTCGACAAAAGTTTAGGACTTTGTCTCAAAATATCAACAAAATGGTTTATTTAAATGAAAATACGTTGAAACCAATAGATACAGAAAGACAACTGAAATAGATATTTAAGAATGTCAAAAAAAAACAACATCTTTCTTTTTATTTGAAACATCGGATTAAATTTAAGGAAGTTATGTCCAAAGTTTCCCTTCCAAAATCGAAACCTCCCCTTCAGTTACACACTGCTGCAACAGTCTTAGTTCATTATTTGTGTTGGTCTTATAGGCAAAGTATTCCGTATTACTGGAATTTATGGCGAATGCTTTGAAGCAAAAAAGCACTGATATGTTATAGTATTCGAATCACATAAACTTTCCCTCTTTTTACTTATTCCATAAGTTTTTCGTTCACTGAAAAGACGAAGGAAATAGCACTCCCAGTTATGTCTCTATATACTTTTTAGAGTTCGTATATATTTTCGAATAATTTACTTTTAAGATTTCAAAAGCATTTGTTTCAACTTCCTTGGGATTATTTTGGAAAACGATTCCTTTATCCCTTGACTTAACTCTTTTACAAAGTTTCTTTGGAGCAGCAGATTTTTTTCTTTTTAGTTTCGCAATTTCACAAAGTACTTTAGATCCTATTTAACTGCATATAGTCAGAGAATATGAGGATCTTCTGGTAATGAGAAGCAGTCCAAAAGCTCTTTTAGAAAATGAGCATCAGTGGCTGTGTGTAGCATCAACGAGTGGTTTTGGCTGGATTCATTATGCATAAATTTAGAGGAATAACGATAATTTTTTGTTAATTGGCTATTCACGCCAACTGATCACAACATTCGTTCAAGTTTATAATAAATGACAGAGTTTTCCTGCGTTGAAAGGGACTTAAGGAAAAGTCTTCCTCCGAATTTTCTACTGCAGGACGCTGTTATAATATTTTCATATTACTTTCAGAGTTTCAGAGGATATATCATTGTTTAAACAAATACACAAAATAAAGTATGCATGTAATAGTATTATCTCTATAAAATATTAGTTTAATTATCAGAAATCAATTTGAACTACTTTAAAAATTATG
>JABUQX010032805.1:0-10000 GCA_015478945.1 Trachelipus rathkii
GGACTTTCGTGAAATCTTTGCTACTGTCGCTAGTTACCTTGTCATCTATTTCTTTAGAATCTAACGTTTGTGAAAAAGATTCCTCACCAGATTCCGTGGTTTGAATCTTTTCCACCGATCTTGATGTTATATCACTTGTTTCGGTTGTTGAAGTTATTTGGCTTGAAATTGTCGTACGAGATTCAGTCTCATATGTTTGGACACTGACTTTAGATATTTTCTCCACATATGAACTTGCTTCTTTCGAAATACTGGAAACAGATTCCAAGGCATGATCAACTTGATCATCAGCTGATGATTTAGATGTTTCTTCAATAGTAGGATGATGGCTTTCATAATCAGATAAAATCACAGATTCTTCTTTAATAACCTGAAGCGGTTCTTCATCAATTGTTCCTACAACTGTTTTAACGCTAGATGATGAAAATGTAGTGGTAGATACTTCATGTTCAGGAATGACTTCTGGAATTGTTTCAATAATCTTTTTAGAAGCCTGTCCGATAATTTTTATTTTTACTTCTTGAGATACAACTTCTTCTATATGTTCGATAAATTTACTTTCTGAATGAATTTCACCTTTTCTTTCTTCAGTTTCTTCTAAAGATTTAGCACCTTCCATTTTTTCTTCGCTCTCTTCTTCTGGTAACTCAGATTTCTGTAATTTTTGTGTTTCTAAAACAGTACCAGTGACAAATGAAACGGATTCTGCAACTCCTGATTTTTCTTTCAGCTTTTCATCTGTGCTTTTACTTCCCACTTTTTCCTCTTTCTCTTCTTTTTCCTTCATACACACTTCGGTCAAAATTATTTCACTCTCAATATCATCTTTATGTTTCACTATGGAGGTAGTTTCTTCAACCTTAATAATTTTTATATATATCTAGTTTTAATAATATGATTATTATATTATAATATATATATATATATTACTCTCTCTTTAGACTAGTCATTCATTTTTATACTGGTATATCATCTATTTATTATATTCTTTTTACTACTGCTTATATTCCATATATTTTTTAGGGGCCTATTATAATATATGTATTATTATTATGATATTCTAATTATATTATTATTTCAGTATATATATATATATTATATATATGATGTGTGTGTTGTGTGTGTGTTATGTATTGTATGTCGTGTAATTTCAGTAAAACGTGCTTACATGAGATACGGCGCTTTTTTATAGTCACGTCACAAGACACTACGACAGATGTAACAAACATTATTATACATCCCCAAAATACACTGCATCGAGGTATGTTCATGAATATAGTGAAGCGCTTTAATCCTCAATTCTTGCAACACATTATTGTGTCCTTTTTTGCCAGCTCCTAACATAGATACAGGTGTTTAGGTTTTAGATATTTTTGCGAGTAGTATAGGCTATATTTTCTACGATAGTTTGCAAACATGAACATAGTGCCTCAAAACCTTTTTATCTCAATCAATCATTTATTTTGGTTATTTTTTCAACATAGATGTACTCATACTTTCTCTCATGCAAAATTATCTTGTTCACTTTTAACTTTAACAAGCTGATTTCTAACCATAAATAGACGATTAAATACTAGTTAATATGGTTTGCTGACACCTGTACAACTTTTTCAACAACGTTTTATAATAATTAACTGTGTCAATAATTCTTGAATTATAGTATATCTTTATTTGAGCAATCATTTTTTGTGAATTCTTTACTTTTGCATTTTAGTGCAATGTTTGATCCAATTAGAAAAAATCTGGTTAGACCAATCGTTACTTTATTGAATTTGGAACATCTATTTCTCTTATCGAAAAACTACCGCATATGATCTTGGTAATTAGAATTGTTGGACATCGAACTAGGGGGAACACAAAAATCGCATTAAAAGCATCCGGAATTTAAGGTGTTATTTAGATCGTTGACATGCGAGCTGTGTGCTGATATACGAGAATTTTCTTGTTCGTCTCCCAGTATACTCTAGCTGCACCAAGTCGTGTCACTACGGCAATTATTTCTTTCGCACTCTTGATTATCTGACATTTTCATATAACAGGTTTGCACTAAGGTCATTTCAAGCTCTTATTGAGAATCTATTGAGGGATGTTTCAAAATACGGAAGGTCAACTCTCGCATGGTGGATAATGACAGACTTAAAGATATGCTGAGGAGAATGAATGTTTAATATTTTATCACTATTCTAAATACTAAGTTTTGTTTTCTTCTTTCTTTTTTGTATAAAAGCTCGTACCTAACACGACATTGCCTAGCTCCAGAAGAGAGACAACTCCTTCGGAGATCGGCTAGAACCAACCTTTTGGTCTATCCATAGAATTAGCAAATGAGAGATCACCAATACCTCGGAAAGCCTTCACCAAGCGGAAACGCCATCCGCATAAACTCTTTGGGCTACAATAGAGAGTTAGAAATTACTTCGTTCTTTATTTTAATTCAAAGCTTTTTATTATTCAAAGTTTTTAAGTATAAATTAAAGCAATAAAAGGCTGAGATAAAGAGACTTTATTTCTTAAAAATTTTAACCCAAATTGGTTGGGGGTTACACCCAAACTCAGTGATTACATAATATGCATCTTAAGGAACTATTGTAAAAGTTTCATCCATAAAGGAATAATTAAGATCAATTAACAGATAAATTTTGAATTAAAAAAATACCATTTCAGCACAAAATTTATGTGATATTGTGAACATAAACCTTATTATTTTACGAAAATGTAAAACTAAAACATAAACTTGCATACTTTTTTTCCTTCATTTCCCTCTAGTAATATTTTTATTTTTCTAATATTTAGAAATTTAAAATTATCCAACGCCAATTATAATATTGCCACAAATAACATTTTTGGCCTCATAAGTGTGAAGATGTAAAGAGCATATTTTTTACGAACAGTATAAAACAAAACAATAAGAGTTAAGTGGTAGATGAATGAGTATTTAAAATATCTTTATGAACCAACACATATGAGTTTTTAATATGCTGCCTGATTAAATTTCTTCAAACAAATGTGGCACTGATATGGTTTCTGTTCTGTATGGATTTTCATGTGCCTGGTCAGCGTAAACTTCAAAGGGAAAGATCTATGGCAAAACTGGCAGGAGAAGGGCTTTTCGCCAAGAATGCTTTCTGATTTAAACGTGACGTTTGATGTATAGATGTGGAATATAAACTTTGGTAATGAACAAAAAAGAACAACGGCGGAAAACACGTTTCCCAGAGTCATCACAACGCTGCAAAAAAGGTCTTGGCTGATGGGATATCTTGGCTCATGCAACACTTATCAATTCTTGCTCCTATTACGTATTGTCAGCTGCAATTATTTATATATATATATATATATATATATTATATATATATATATATATATATATATATATATATATATATATATATACTATATAATATATAATATAATAAATATTATAATATATAACTATATTAATATATATATATATATATGCGTGTGTAAATTAAGGTATAATCGATTTATAATAATATGAAGGCAGTAGAAACGAAGGTCGAGCTGGTCGAACAGCGCTCCCTGACAGCAAGCATCGAAAATGTTCAATGTTTGGCGTCAATAATCACTACAGTCATCCCCGTTCACATAATAAAAAGAAAAGTCGCCTTCAAGTGAATGCTTTTACACCTTTGGATTCCATTAGAAAGTCTTTCACCTATAACCAGGTCGTTTCATCGAATCACTATAATTTTAATTAATATTTGTTTAATACAAAACAGATAGGTAATAGATTGTAAAACACAAAGATATATAATAAGGCAAAGACACCTGTCCTCTGCCGATTTGAACCCGCGCTCACCTGCGTGCGAGAATCGGAATGTTCATAGTCATCCAAATATATATATATATTAATATATCATAATATATATATATATAATATATATATATACTTTATTATATTATATATATATATATATATATATATATTATATATATATATATATATATATATATATATATATAATATATATAATATATAAGGCATCTTGCATATGTAAATATAGGGTTGGGATTACTTATGTCTCATGGTGTGGATATAAATTAAGAGTCCATTGAAAGTAAGGTGGCAACTTACATATTCTTGACAGGGACAGTACATAGTTTTTGTTGTGATGAGTTTGATATTATATATATAATATATACTATGTCCAATATATACCTATATATATATGTATATATATATATATCATATATATAGGATGTATATAATATATATATATATATATATATATATATAAATTATAAATATATATATATAATATTATATACTATTATATATAATATAGTATATATATAATATATATATAATATATAATACCTTTTATATATATATAATATACTATATATATAATTAGTATATATCTATGTATTATATATATATATATATATGGAAACGTATTTACTAAAGTAAAAATCATAAAAATGATCAGATGAAATTTTGCTAATTGTTTAGGCGTATACCCACAATAATAATAATAAAATAATAATAATAATAATAATAATAATAATAATAAAGAAATAATAATAATAATAATAAAAACGTAAATATAAACGTTTTTAATTAATTAAAGTAGAGATTTTTTGTACTGAAAATGTTCGGATGATGGTACGATGTTTTATGTTATCACCAAATCTGAAATTTCAACATTGGCGATAAATTATATAGTTATTATTGGCAAAGTACTTAAGTAACTTCTAACCAGTAAAGAGAAGTACGGTTTAACGTCGTGAAACATTCTTTTTTAAGTTTTACTATCAGATTGCGGAGCGAGACCTTGGGGCCGAATCCAAAGGATTTTTAATGGAGCCGGAGCGAAAGCGGAAATTTATTTTTGAGTGGAGTCGTAGCCGGACCCGGAGTCAAAAAAATTTTAACTATAAAATAAAAGTATTCTGAAACAGAGTAACATATTTTAAAATGAATGGGCAAGAGCCGGTGCCGAGTCGGCAAAAAAATAAAAAAAAAAAAAAAAAAAAAAAAAAAAAAAACGCAGCCGTGCTTTAATGAAACCATACAAAAGCTTGTACCTCACGGGCATTGCTCCACTTAAGAGTAGAACTCTCTAGGATTCGCAAAGATTTCAAAACTTAGCCCATCGCAACGCGAATCCACCCTCTACTCTTTTAGGGTCAATCAATAGCCGATATTATTGCTAACTCCAAAAAAACCATGTCAGGTATCTGCGGAACTTAGATTTTTTGCAACTTGGTTATAGTATATAATAATAGTATATATATATATATCATACTTATATATATATAATATTATATATATATATATATTATATTATATATATATCTATATATTATATAGTATAATAATAAATATATATATGATAATAATAATATAGATAATATAATAATAATAATAACCATTAGAATACCATAAATATAATAATAATAATAATAATATCATAACAGTAAAGAATATTATAATTTTTAGTTATTGTATATCAAATTTAAAGATTGGACCTAAGAATTATAAATTGTCTTACCCCTGAAAACAGAGGTCTTCTCTAGGCTGTTGAATTCTGAATAATTGAGCTGAGCACTATGTGGCTCAGATCCAAATCGATGTTATCACAACCAAGAGAAAAGCAAGTGCTCTAGATGATATACGTTTCCTAATTGGTGGGAAAGATAAATAAAATATACATAATTGTTAAGTACAACAGTATAAAACAAAACAATATGGGTTTAGTATAAAACTTTATGAACCGCATACAAATGAGTTTTTAAAGTGCTTCTCTGATTAAATTTCTTCGAACAAATATGACACTGATAAGGTTTCTCTCCTGTGTGGATCATCATGTGCCTTGTTAGATTGGTTTTCAATGCGAAAGATTTGGGGCAAGTTGGACAAGAGAAAGGCTTCTCGTTAGAATGTTTCTGCTTTACGTGAACTTTGACGCTTGAAGAGATCAAACTTTCGTATGGACATAAAGAACAGCAGAAAAAACGTTTTCCAGAATCATCACAGACGGCGGTAAATAATGGACATGGTCTAGCATGATTGATAGGCCTGACTCACAACCACATTTAAATCAAATTTTTCTGTAATATCGTATGTCAAGCTGCAAATTATATATATAAATATATATATATATATATATATATATAATAGTATTATATATATATATATATAATATATATATATATATATATATATATATATATATATAATATATATAGTATATATATATATTATATATATATATATTATATAATAATATATATAACTAAGACAACTCATGCTCCAAACAAGGTTCACAAGATCTTATTTCATCAGAACAGACATTGGAACCAAAAACACCAATTTACCCGATTTCGCCTCAGGTCACCACCCTCCCTTCAAGAATTATATTAGAATAACCATAGCCCCAAGCTTTTCATGCATTAAAAACATATCATTTAACAACTCCACAACTTCTTTACAATATCGCTGTCACATATTTCACTATCTTAAATATCGCTGTCACAATTTCACTATCGTTAATCGCCGATTTATAAACAGTGAAGAGAAGTACCGGTTTATTCCCCCATGAAACATTCATATTATCTCCACAAACTTTGCAACAACTTCCATTCTCTTCCATAGCATAATGGTAATTAAATTTCCAACATCAATCAGCTAGGTATCTAGGCAAAGCGCTATTCAAGCTTCTAGGAAAATTTATCCTAGAAGAAGAGGATCGACCCTAGCTCTTCGGAACACGAACTCTCACCTACTTCTTTGGGTCACAATAGGCGACCATCATTAACGTTCGAAGTAATAGTAAACTCCCCAGTATGGCAAATTTAAATTGCATGGCATTTACCCATAAAAATGGTAAATGTTTTTTAAAAGAAATTGAGGGGGGATAGTCCCCCCCCCCCCCTCATACACACAGTGACTATATAATAAGCATTTTAAGGAACTATTGTCAAAAGTTGCATTTTGAAAGAGAATAGATTAAAGGGTCAATTGGGGCTAGAAATATTATCTATTTCACACAAAAATTTGTTATCATTACTTCTGAAATATACATGGTTATTATGTAAGAACATATAGTCGAAACGTAATAAATCTTGAAACTCCTTTTGAATTTCTACTTTAATATAACCTTAATCTACAACATAAGTTTAATTTACTACCTATTAGACAATCAAAACGTTATATTTTTCTCTATAACATTTTGATGCAACATAGTTAAATTTATGTAAGTTTAAAACTAATTCTGGTAATATAGTTTGAATGTAGTTTTCAAAAATATCTTGTATGAAATGCCAAACACATCTCGAGTTTTAAAAATTGCTTTCTCTGATTAAATTTCTTGAACAAATGTGGCACGTGTGTGGCTTCTATCCAGTGTGAATCATCAAATGTGCCTGGTTAGGTGGTTCTCATGGGAAACATTTGTGACAAGACGACAAGAGAAAGGGCTTCCTCGCTAGAAATGTTTCTGCTTTTATATGACGTCGGCGTATAGATCGAGAAAGACTTTGGAATCGAACATTAAAAGAACAGCAGAAAACACGTTTTCCCAGAGTCATCACAACGTGAAAAAATGGACATGGCTGATGATGATCCTGACTCCAAGCCATCTTTATCAAATTCTTCTTCTGTTAATATGTCGCTGCAATTATATATATATATATAATTAATATAATATATAATATATATATATATATATAATATATATATATATATATATAAATAATATATTATATAGATATATATATATATATATATATATATATACTATATATATATATACTATATATAATATATATATATATATATATATATATATATATATATATATTATATATATATATATATAATATAATATATATATATATATATCTAATATATACAAAAATTGGGATGAATTAGTAACCAGGAGGCAAATACCACTCAAGTTCTTGTGACATCCTTTCATTTTCCATGTGTTTTTTTTTCTTTCAAAAAGTTTTTTTTCCGTGCATAGGAGAATTAATATATATATATATCTTAGTATATAATATATATATATATATATATATATATATATATATATATATATATTTTATATGTTTTAAAGTATAAAAAATCTCAGATATATATAATTATAGTATATACTATACATTAACTATTATATATATATGTTATACTATATATATATATATATTATATTATTATATATATATAGGGAAGGTAAAAGGAAAAATGTTCACGCCACTTCTCAATGAGATAATCTGAGGTTCGATCGTATAACTACTACACATGCCCAGTAACCCAAATTTTTTGCTAAAAAATGAAAATAAATTTGGTAGAAAAATATATTAAAAAAATTCATAAAACTAAATTTGCACAAAAAAATTTTTTTTTTTTTTTTTTTTTTAGATATTATTAGCAAAATTGTAAGGTAACGGAAGTTTTTCCTGTAATTTTTATATATATATATATATATATATATAATATATATATATATTATAAATAAATAATTTTTAATTTAAAAAATTTAAATTAATAAAAATAATAAAATTTATTTTTATAAATTAAAAACTTTAATATAAAAAAAAAAAAAATATATATATTTATAAAAATTATAAAAAATATATATATACTATATATATATATTATATATATAATATATATATTATATATATATATATTAGTGTGGCACCGAACCATGGTATCGGTATCGGTGGTATCGGTCGATTTTTGAGGTATCAGTATCTGTATCGGTATCGGGAATTTTTGAGAGTATGTAAATCGTATCGGTATCGGTAAAATTTTGCCGATACCCTTAACCGATACCACACATTTTTGCGTCTTTGAATTGATTTTGATATATATATATATATATATATATATATATATATATATAATATATATATATAATATATATATATATATATATATTATATATAATATATATATATAACCCTAATATTTTATATAGAATAAAAGTATATATCTTTTCAGTGTAGGCTATTTCCGTTCTGCGAATCGTGAGTATGTTTGAAAGGTTTTGAAACTTAGCAGATGATTCACAATAAAGCAAGATTTGATAGTATGAGGTTTTCAGCACATTGCTATCAGACAAAGAATTTAAAACCATTTTGGTTCAATGAACTCGATGACTTTATTTGGAGAACGATCTAGAATTTAAAGTTTCGAATTTCTTCTTCTTTTCTAATTTTGCTTTTAATATATTATATATATATATATATATATATATATATATATATATAACTATATAGTATATATATATATACAAAAAAATATTATATATATATATATATATATATATATATATATATATATTATATTACTCCGCAATTTGTCTGATATTTTCCGTATCTATTTGACATACCCTTTGTATATTAAATATAGTTGTTTCGTTTTTTTGCATTTGTGCTTGAACTAACATTAAATACAGCTCAAATTTTCGTTTCGTTTTTATTTTAAAATTTAGCGCAAAAATCGCAAGAAAATCTTGCGCACAACGTAAGGAATTTCCGTAATTCTATACAAGTTGCTATTTCCAGGGATTGCTGAATTTACAAGCGTTCTTAACGAATGTGCAACAAAAAAAAATGACGGCGTGGTAGGTCCACCACGCTGTCATTTTTTTGAAGTGATGAATATTTCATTTCATTCAATAAAATCAAAATTCTAATTTCTTTCCAAATCGATAACTCCATCACAAATAGTTGATCAATTTTTGGCAATATAAATCATTTTTTAATTATTTCTGTTATCCGAAATCGAACGGGCTCCACCACAGCATCTAATTCCAATTGCTTGCAAAACAAAAGTAACCTCAAAAGAAATCGTTTTCGTTTTTGCACGAAATTCAGGCAATTAGTTCTGGCAATCAGGAGTGCCAAGAAATCCTATGGATGTTAAGTGAAGGTTTAAGTGTTTTTATATATAAAATTCCAAATTTTTAAGTTCTTTATCTGTAAAAGCATTTTGAAAAATGGAGAAATTTTTTAAAGAGGTATAGGG
>JABUQX010032806.1:0-5000 GCA_015478945.1 Trachelipus rathkii
ATAGTCGTGGGAAGCGAGGTAACATGCTTGTGTGCTTGAAGAAGGCCGAATGAAGTCAGCGGGGGTGTGTAAACAATATTATTATTATTATTATTTGGATCAAAGCAACCTGACAATATAGATTAGCTTAGAATTTAAAAGGCCTAGGCTGATCAATAGTAATTCACTTGTAGATTGAACACAACGCGAACTCAATTTAGTCGTGTTCTTGTTATATGTTGCATAGGTAATTCAAGTTGATATCGAGGCCATTCTGTAATGATACTAAATTTTAGTAGTTTGTTACTTGGGATATAAGTACCAAGAGGAAGATGTCCTTGATATTGGAAATTGCATAAATGGAACCAATATTAAAGATGGATTAAAGTTTGACTTATTAACGAAATCGTACAAACATCAATTACGAGAATTTTAAGATGTTGAAGAGGGAACGAGGTGAATGCTAGACTCTGCACATAATTTCTTGGCCAGCGTATCTAAAAATATGAAAGGATCGTTGTCTTATTTTAGCCTATCTTTTGTGGTATTCTTATTTCGACCTATTTCAAAGAGGTATATTTGGCTAATTTAATCGTAAAACCGATTTTGCTAGTAGCGACCGACATGCTTTCATGTTCTTCATAAGCCGACTGTAAATTCAGAATGCATAAGATGTCTCAGTAGCAACAAAGAATTAAACGAATAATATTAAATAAGAGTGTTAGTGTAACTGAACAACTGCATGTGCTGAGCACTTCATTTATCAGAATATACGCAGAAAATAGGAACTAAAGTTTCTACCTTAATATTTGTTGCACCCCATGAATATCGCTAGTTAAGAGGTGTAAGCACTGCAATATAACGGCAATTTTTTCCGTTTGCTATATTTCTAGGAGTAGAAGCTGAACGATGTTTTTCTTGGGAAACATTTGAGCTAAGCGGGCAAAGTCAAACACCACATGCATATATGATTCAGATGGACTTATATTTTTTTGCTGGGAAGATTAATATTGTAATCAAATTGTGAATTGAAGTAAACATTGATGAATATCTCCCTTTTAGCAGACAGACAGAAAAACATATCCCGATCAGAACAGCTATCAATTGGAGTTCTCTTCATTGATAAGGATCTCAATGTTCTGAAGGCATTCTTGGCTTGTACTCCTCTTGAAAAACTACAGGACCTTGAAGATATGCAAGAGATATATTGTCGCTTACACATGTATATACAATTTAAATATGAGTGGGTTTGCTGGACTTGGGTTTGATGGGTCCTCCATTGTTGTCAAAAAGTCACCACCTCTTCAAGTTAATCATAAGAGATGCTCATCATAAATGTAAACATTTTGTTGTAGACGGCCGCAGATTATCCTTTAAATTTATAATTAGTGACCTAGAATGCTGTTCCAAAATTTCGAAAGAAAGACTGTTGTGAATTTTAAAATAACTTTATAAAATTTTCCGTGAAAGTAGGTCACGCAGAAATTTGCAGCAAACTTATAGCCATTGTCACCCACTCCCCTTCGGAAATCCTCCCTCACCCCTATGCGAAAACCGATGGGTCTTCCAAGTGATAAATTAATAGGAGATTTTTTGAAATTTTAGCCAAATAAAAATTATACATTAGAAATATTCTCATCTGAGTTTAGATGTAACGTAAGCCGCACCGGAGCTTTGCAGCATGTCAGCTTTTAGCAACAGCAGGAAGTCATTTTTCTCATCTGTTTAATAATCATGAGGAAAATATAGATCATATTTGGAGCCTATAGCAAATATTCTTCAACACTAAAGAATAAATTTGGATGAGGTTCATTGTGACATATAGAAAAAAACTTTAAATATTTAAACCCCTCTATAAAATGAAAATGTGCAGTCTCTTTTTAAAGGAAATTTTTAAAAAAATTCTAAGATTTTATGAAGATTTTTCATTACCACATACAGTATCAAAAACAGCCTCAGGGACATCAAAAAGTTCGGCTGAGGATTGCTTCAGAGTTTGCCCAATTTATACTTGATTCTCTCATTTCATCTCTGGGTTTCAAATTTTCGGAACACAATATTACATCTACCTTTCTTTGGATTTTACACCCAGTTAGAATAAGAAAAAATTAACCAAATCAGAATATTTAAAAGAAATTGAACTCATTTATAATTGAATATTACATTGACAACCTAATTGGTGAGCGAATCTTGGTTTAATGAGAAAATGAGTTACGAGAGCATCTGCTACAAATCATTGGACATTTTTCCAGCAAGGCACAGCATCAAAGTACTTCTCAAAACTTCTGCCAACATACTTGTAGGAACGAAAGCTGTCTAGTACCTTACGACGGTGTAAACGTGGCTAAGGTCAACACTATTTCCAACGAAATATTAAATGGCTAGATTGCCTAAGCATTACACGGGGAAAAGTTTTACGCGTCAAAAACATTCAATTGATAATTTAATAGGATATTATAACTGATTTTGGAAAGAAAAAAAGAAATATTAAATCTTATTTTCAAGTTAAAAAGGAAAACACTATTTAATAATCTAAGAATTCTTAAAGATACACTCATTTTGAAATAAAACTTTTTCGTAATTATTATGAAATATTGATTAAATTTGAACTTATGTATGGCTTTATCAATTTTTTTTAATTATTCAAAAAAAAAAAAGTACACTCATAAAATATAATATAATAGTATTTTATTATATTAAAGTTATTATTGATATTTTTAATATAAAATATATAAAATTTTATTATATTATTTTAATTTATTTATAATATTTATAATTTAAAAAAAATTATATATATATATAAATATATATAGATATTTTATTATGAGTATATTTAACTTGGCCCCCCCTAAATTTTTGATCTAACGGCGCCCATGAGTATATGTATATTATAGATATATATTTATATATATATATATATATAATAGTATATTAATAATACTAAATAATATATATATTATCATACTATCATATTATTTATATTATATTACTATATATATATATACCGTATATATATATATATACTAATATATATATATATTATATATCTATATATATATATAGTACATATATATATATAAATATATATATTATATTTTTATATATATATATATATATATATATAGTATATAATATATATATATAATAATAGTATACTTAACATATATATAATACCTATATAATATATATCATAATATAAGTTAATAGTTATATAGTATATACTTACATAATATAATACTATTCAGTATATATATATCATAAGTATATAGTAATTAACATCATCTATATATATAATATAATATATACTATATATATATAATATATATATATATATATTATATATTAATAATAATATATATTTTTATAGAGAGAGAGAGAGATAGAGAGTGAGGAGAGAGAGGAGAGAAGAGAGAGAGACGAGAGGAGGAGGGAGGGAGGGAGGGAGAGAGAGAGAGAGAAGCGTCGCTACCGAAGCGATGAGATTACTCCTTGGGCACTTGATTTGTTAGGGTGCATCCTTATGCACAGTCTCTCAATGGTTCGCCTCTTGCGCTACCAATATTCCTACACCCTTCTTATATATAGGAGTAAATCTCCGTCTATCACATACAAAAACCATAAAACACTACTACTATTACAAACACTTTTTTTTCATATATCCCTTGTGTGTTGAGAAGACTTCTTCCCCCCACAGCGTATGTTCTGCGTTTCGTAGGAGACGACTAAAAGGACAGTGGTAGGTTGGTTGGGGACCTTATTACCTCTTTTATACCCTAGGAATGCTTATGCATGCATTGGACCTGGTCGTGATTGCAGTAAGCGACCTTGTATATTCCAGAAAAATTGTATGAATCGTCTGGGTTCATGGAATGTCAGAGAATAAATGTAAAGAGAGATGAAGAGGGAGATGGTGGGATGTATTTTAATAAAAATTAAATTGATCAGCTTGCTCGCCTTGACTGAAACAAAGATGAAATTAAGTTGTGAAGACGACGTGGTGTGGCTGGTGAATATGTGTGTTTCTGCTGGATGAAGGAATGAGACGGGAGTGAAGGAGTTGCGATTCTGATGAGTGACCCGTGGCACAAACCTAAGGTGGATTTTGTTTGTGAGAGTATTAGAATTCTAATGATTAAATTTAAGTTTGAGACGGTAAGGTATATGGTGTTGTAAAATATGGTCCATCTGAGGTTGATGTTGAGGGAGTGTCGGCTTTTCTGGGAGAAATCTGAATGATGTTTGGTGGATTTGGGTAGGCGGCCTCATTTGATTAATGTTGGGCTACTTTAAACGTTTGGATAGGTGATAGAAAAAAGGATTGTATAACTGGTGCCTTTGGGGTTGCGGGGTAAAATGAGAATGGTAGGAATATAATTGATTTCTGTGAGTAGAGAGGCATGTTTGTAATACATTCTTTGGCCACAAGAACATTCATATGTATATGAGAGTTTTGTAGGTAGAGATGTACCGAAGTGAAAAGTATTATTGATTTTGTGTTGGTGAAGATAGATATGTTGAAGCATGATGTAAAAGAAGAGGTTGAAGATGAGGAATAACAGATCATTATGTTGTTTTTTGTAGATTAAGTAAGTGGGGCATAGTGATGAGAGGGAAAGAAATAGGAAGGAAGTTGGGAGAATATAAGAGTTTGAAACAGGTGGAAATTGAACAGGTCTTATAGGAGAGCTATGTGAGAGAGTGCACTTGCAAATAATCAATGAATGTGAAAGATGAAAATAACTAAATCTGAAAGCAAAGGATAAGAAGCCATTTGATAGTAGTGCCAAAAGAGTATATGGATGGCTAAAGTAATGAAGTAAGAATAGTTAACAGTGATTGGTGGAATGAAAGGGTGATGCAAGCGGTTAAAAGTGGATAAGAAACTTGGTGTTGATGTGCATAAAGTCAAATGATGGTCTCAAAGAATGTGTATTTGAAATACATTAGCGAAGAAAAACTAAAAGTTGCATACCAGGAGGAAAAAAAAAAGAGGAAATGACGTTTGGAAGGAGAATGAAATG
>JABUQX010032806.1:17500-20000 GCA_015478945.1 Trachelipus rathkii
CGAAAATCTGTTCGAAAATCTTTGTCATTTGTTAGATCCTATAAGGGCCTTTGGCATTTTTCAATATTTAAAAAATAGAATTCATATAGTGATACGGGATAATGGAACCAACATGGTAGCTGGTATAAGGGAGAGTTGCTTGTGCTAATCAATTTCATGTTTATTCACATGTTGCAACTTGCAACTATGCATTCAATATTATGTCAAAAGTCTGTTAAAGATATTTTTTTTACTTGCAGAAGCATATCCTCTCCTTTTCCACCATTCAGCAACGGCAGCTGAAAAGCTTAAAACTTTACAGATCAGCTGAATGTCAAACAGCATAAATTAATTCAAGACGTTTCCACACGCTGGAACAGAACTTATGATATGCTTAAAGATTGTTTGAACAAAAAGTTCCCCTATTCATATACGCTGCTGAATGCAATCAGAAAATGTTGACTGATTTTCAGTGGCAAAATTATTCCATTTACTTGAGCTATTTGACAACATCACTAAAACAAGCATTAAACTTGAAGTAACAGTCGCCCAAGTGATCCCCTTCCCATTTTAGCAAAATCTATTTTTAAAATAAAGGCAATTAATCAAAAGCAAAAGCTTGAATAATTTACACTCGTTGAAGAGCTTAAGAAATCAGTAGAAAAGACTATCTAAGTTTCTATGTGATAATCTTTGTGTGTAGCTACTTTCTTAGAGATCTCCGATTCAAGCTAATTTTTCACCATGAATCAATGAATCAGTAAAAAATATGGTCGTTGAAGGCATGGAAAGAAATGCATGAAATTTTAGCTCCTGAACTCTTCTGCTGACGATGATTCACGTAGTGGGATAAAGTGAAGCTGAAGGTTCCATTTTCATCTTCTTTAATGGATTCTTTTAAAGAAATTGTTGGCATCAAACTCGTCATACAGAAAATGAAGTGGGAGTGAAAAAAGAAAGTCCCATTCTTCTGACGATGTGATATTGTACATAAAAGTTAAAAGGCTACATACGGAATTACATCAAGAAGTAAACAAATATATAAGTTTGCCTACTTTGACCAGTGAAGACAATGATATTCCCTTAAATTGGTGGAAAAACACTGGAAATAGTTTATGAATTTGAAAAAACTAGAAATAAAATACCTTTCAGCTCTCCACGTCATCAGTCGAAAGTGAAAGAAAATTTAGAACAGGAAGATATTTATGAAGCCACAAGAATAGGTTATCCCCTGAAAATGGAACTGCTAATGTTCTATCATTTTAACCTTAGAGCTTATTCAAATGAAGTATTAGTTTAATATCTTTAACTACGAAATTTTCCAATTTTCATTTAATTATTTTTAATAAGTGAATGGTTTGTTGCTATAGGTAATAAATAGTTATTTACTTTTTGTTTGTATATAACACTGGTAAACATGCAATTTCTTGGGAACGGGGTTTTCGCCAATTGATTATTGTGTGCTGATTCAAAAAAATTAATCGGTTTTTTGCATATCACATCGCATTTGTGAAATATTGTGTGTAACACAGATTTGTAAAATTTTATGATTTTTACCTTTTTCAAGGGGCCATCACAATTATTGGGATATATAATATATATTATATATATATATATAATTATATATATATATATAATATATATTATATATATATAATCTATATATATATATATATAATATAATATTATATATATATATTATAATTATATATATATATTATTATATAATATATATTATATATATATATATATATATTATATATAATATATAGGCTATATATATCTTATATATATATTATATAATATATATATATATATCTATTAACGTATATATATATATATCTATAATATATATATACATAATATAATAATTGGATATATGTAAGGCGAGAAGAAAACAAATCGCAATGACATGATACATGTCTTTGATAGATATATATGTTAAGAACATAAACTAACAACAACTATGAATAACAAGAGTAATATGGGACATACAATGAAATGTAATATGAGCAGGATGGTTTATGTTAATGTAAACATACCTAACGATGGTAAGTAACTTTTCTCCTTCGTAGACCGAATCTACTAGCATACCGGTCTGGGAATATCCTAATTCATAGCTTCCAACAATATGTCGGGCATCATATGATATCCCACTGCCTGGTAACGTCCTTACAACAACTTTAGATTCTTTGATGGAGCGTTCACCTGCTCATCACTAACAATCGCTAGGTTATCGGGAAATTTTTCTTAGGTGAAAATGTAAGTAGTGCAACTTTATACTCATTCTAGATCCCCATGAGAATGAAACCTGTCTAGCAGTTCCTGTACAAATGTTAGTCGTTCTCGGCTTTCCTGTTCCACAGGAAATTCTGTGCTACATCTGAAAAAGCATTCAACGCTCTTGCCTCTAACACAGTCATTGTTGTAGCAAAGGCAGCATCACGGAGGAATGTCCGTATTTGTGGGCCATCAAATATCACAGCTTTTTTCTTCTCGTCACTCAGACCAGGAAATGTTT
>JABUQX010032806.1:22500-25000 GCA_015478945.1 Trachelipus rathkii
AGATAAATAACAATGCATTCTAGCTGTGTTCAAAAAGAACCCCATTCAAATGGAATCCCAAATAACCCTAATCTCTACTGTAAGGAATTTTTTATATTAATCATGTAGGAAATTCTGAAGAGCATCCGCTAAAAAAAAAAATTATAAATTTATTAAAATATCAGTTTCTTCAGATTCTCTTAAAGAAAGCAAAATTGAAGGATAGTATTAAAAATAGGGCTCCGGATCCGAGGAGTCGCAAAGTTATTATTATTTTTGGGTGAAGCCGAACCCCCTCCCCCCCCAAAAAAAAAAAATTATGCTCTAAAATTAAAAAGGTTCGAAGCCAGAGTCGGAGCCGGCAAAAAATTACCAGCACCTAGCTCTGATAACAAATATAAATTTGCCTTTGCCTATGTTTCGTAGCTTCAAAATACGGAAATCTTCTTGTAAAAATACATTGCATCTTCCTTTCAAGAAGTTTCTCGCTATCGGGTAGATCTAAATATAAAATTAACAAACCTTAAATTAATTAGATAAAAAAAAACTTTACAACTTTTGTTTATGTGTTAGTTTAATAATAATTTAAAATATCAAATATCGTACCTAAACGTTTATCAATATAACCCAATAAATTTTTAAGCCCCATCCGCCATTTTTTATCTGGTATCAAAGTGCTTGGACGATAATAGAGAATAAATTTAACATTCAAGCTTTATTTATGCAAGAAACATACCTAAATTCCCAGAATAATTCATTTTTAGTTGAAAATAAGATAAAGTTGCCGAAGTTATTACCTGGTTACGTTAATCTGAGTCCAACAACCTGCAGATGGGTGGCCACCACATTTTTCTAGTTGCGCCTCATGAATATAATGAAACTGTTTAAAAAAATATTTCACCAAAAAATTATTTTATTTACAAATTTTAAAGTGTAATCTAGTTCTATTTCCTTAGAGCATTTTATCTTCTCGAATCAATTGAAACTTAAAATATGAACTTTTTTAATAATAATCCTGATGATAAAATGGAACATTAAAGAATAAGGGACTGCATAAATTTTGGACTTTACACAATTAAATCTATTTTAATTGCCACCAAATTGTTTGACTACAACTCAAATTTTTGAATGGTATGTTGATAGAAGATAGAAGATTATAATTTTGTGCAGAATATTTGGTATGATGTTTCTCATATTTTTAGCATTTATACCTTAAACATCCCATTACCAAATAAATTTTAATACATAAGTAAACTACAGATTTTTTTACGCTTAATATATTAAAAAGGTAAAATTCTTAACATTACAAATCTTGAACCAAAAATAAGATAAATATAACAAAAAAATTATATTATGTCAAGTCATTCATATATATTTATCTAATCTCTTCTTAATGGTTGCAAGTGAGGTACTATGATAGCCTGAGGCAATCTATTAAAAAAATTAATATATTCTTGCTCAAAAAGTATTTTTTCAAATCCGGACAGAACGGTTTCTTTTTAATTTTCTTATTGTGACCTTTAGTTCTCCTTTCATTGTTTAGCATGAAAAACTATTGTTAATATTAGAGAGATGTAAAAATTTTAAATACCTGAATTAAGCAACTTGTAAGGAAATTTTTACACAGGAACCATGCCCAATTACTTCGATCTCATTTCAGGGCTTTTACAGTAAAATTAAAACGACAAATTATTTTTGTATATCTTAGCTGAGCTAACTCCAACACATCACTATCCGATCTTAGGTAATGGCTCAAGCCTGTGCACAATGTTCACCTATCGACCTAACATAACCATTATAGAGTTTGTTCATTACCTTCTTGTTCTTAAATGCAAGATTAAGTTTATAAATCCTATAATTTTGTTGACTTTTTTCTAGCTTCTAAACTTAAGCTGACAATTTTCAAATTAATCTAAACACTCCCAAGTCCTTTCTTTTGCAAACAGATTCCAGCCATTTTCCATTCATCATGATTAAAATCCCTTATTGAGTTACCAAGTGAAGAACCTTACAAATATTGCTGCTATTAAACTTGATTTGCCACTTTTTAACTCGACCAAGAAGTTTTTCAATAAATTTCAGTACAACCCTCAAAATTCACAATAAATGAATAAATTAATATCATCAGCAACAAACTTAGAAACCCTACATTTCATTTACTCATCAAAATCATTTATATTGATTAGGAACACAAGTGAAGATCGCACAAAGCACCAGAGAAACATCATTTTTCTCAGCTCTCATGATAATTTATGACCATTTAGTACTGTTCATTCTTTTATCACTCAAATATTTTTTGTCTAGTCAAAAATCACTTCACCTATACCATACAGTAACAGCTGCATATGTATGTATGTATGTCTTTGCGCATGTTTATTTTGCTTGCTATCCGCCCATGGCAATTAAATCTTAATTCAAAGCACGAGTGAATATAGGAAGAGAATTGTGGAAAATACTTTAAAAAATCATTATTATTTCCTTTTAATAAGTTTCCCTCTTTCCAAATTTATAGTTAAACTTC
>JABUQX010032807.1:0-10000 GCA_015478945.1 Trachelipus rathkii
AAAACAAGGAGATTTCCCCGAGTATCGAGATCGCAGTTATATAACTTGCTGCTATTGTAGATATATATATTAAGCGGAAGGTAACGTTCATCATAATACTGACACTAATTAGATACAGTTAGTTAGACGTCCGACTATATATATTAATGAACTTTGCCTCATTCTTAATAAGGGAACATCTATTGCAAAATAATGGGGAACTACTATATTATATACATCCGTATTTAGTGAAGGATGTGTCTCGAGTAGGTCCGAAAAAGAGATCAAGAAACTTGGAAACGGGGTGTGATATAAGAAGATTCGTAGCTAAGATGGAATACGAGCATATATTTTACCACGGATGAACGCGCGGCACTTTTGATTTTGATAGGCGGTATACTATACTGTTATTTGATTTTCTTTTGCACAATTTATATTTAAATTATTATATATTTATATTTTTTGTCTTTTAATTATTATAATAAACCCATAATGAATTTACATTAATAATTTATTTTATACTCTATTCCTATAAGAAAAATTTCTTATCTCGATTTATTATTATTATGTTTATTTATTTATTTGATATCGATTAATTATTACTAGTGTAAATTACTGTGTTTTCATTAATTGATTATATATTCACATTAAATGGACGGATGACCGGAACTTTGAACATAACCCTATTCGGGTGTGCCCCGAATAGCGAAGTGATTACTTCGCGTCTCTCGTGATGAGTATTCGGGTATTCGGCCGGAATACTTTTAGCCGAATATTGCAGGTATCGCGGGCCATTTCCTTCTTGTTTTTGCAACTATTCTCCGACAGAACCACCCGCTTTCCTGTAAAAGGACAAATTGTTATATATAGGACTACCAGGGGCCTTATACTAATACCGGTTGAATATGTATACGGTTCAGATTATTCACGGTTTCGGCACCTATCTGTAGGGCATACTTCTGCCGGGGTGTTTGTTTGTTGGTTATTATTATTAATTCTTTTTTAATTTTAGTTATTTTTTATTCCTTTATTATAAATAATACCTATATATATTATGATTATATTAAAAATTTATCATATCATTATTAATACTATTACTTTATTTATTTATTACTATTATTTTCATATCTTATTATTTAATTATTTAATTTTTACATTCTTACAATTTCAATTCTATACTTATTTTGATGTTATTCTTTCTTATTTAATTTATATTAAATTATGAGTATTTCTTTACTTTTGATATTTCATTTAATTGATTTTAAGTAATTACTTATCCAGTTTATCTTATTTTTACTTTGATTTTTATCTAATTCTTTTAAGTTTTACTATTATTCTTTCTCTTTAAATTTATAATTCTCTTAGTTACAGTTACTACGGTGAGTCTGGGTAGTCCATTGGTAATGAGGGTGAATACGGTTTATATGTACTTCTCATACGAGTCAGCCCGACTTCCCTATATCCCCGTTGCAGCCTACTTACTTAACAAATGTGAGAAAACACATAATGGTGATTAGTCGTATCGCGAGACCTTTATATAATAGTGTTATATATGTGTGTGTAAACATTGCAAAGGTTCTTTCGTGGCGTGATATTATTCGGTTAAGCCTTAGAGACTGGGGTTTTCTTTCTATGTAGAGAATATTTTATAAGTACAGGCAATTGACGAGCCATTAACCCGGCACATAAATCAGCTATAGTTGACGAATCAATACAAAACGAGACTAAGTCAGTTGCTAGTGAGCCTTGTTTGTAAGGGATGTCTCTGAAGTTAGTATAGGATATCTATTTAGTATACCTACTATAATCAAATCACTTCGTGCATCTTGTTCCAATGTATGTTATTTTTTTTGTATATATATTCTTTTCTTTGTCATCTTTTCTTTTAATAATTGAGTTTCAAAGATAGACTTGGTTGATGCCTTTGTGTGTTTACGCAAATAATGGTAGAAATGGTCGAAAATGTTAAAGTAGAAAGTTTAGAAAAAGGTATAAGTTAGTTAACGAAGTTCAGAGAAGAAGTGTTGTGAGAGAGTTCACGCCAGCGGAAGGGATGAGCTTCATTTTGGGAGTAAGGAGGTGGACACGCACTGTAGAACCGGAGAGGTTTGGTGGATCCCAGATTAGCGAAATAGCCAACGACGAGGTTCGCGGGGAATCAGGGGTTCGCTGGGAAGGCCGGCTAAGGTGGGTGTGAGTTAGAATAAAAACATTCGTATACAAAAAATGTTGGTGTCCTTATACATGTTATCCGGGTTGTAGATTTCGAAAATGATGTTTCCGAATCATCAAGAAAAAAATAATAAATAAATAAATTAATAAATAATAACAATTATCTTAATTTTTTATGTTTCTAGACTTAGCAATTTAACGTTTTTTACATATCCTAAACGCAGTAAATCAGTAAATCAGTAAAATCAGTAATACAATGCCCTCCGCAACCCTGCCGTGATCCTATTGATCTATTGATTAAGTCATATTTTTTACTAAAATTGTATGTTTTACATACCTAAAGCAGTAAATCAGTAAATCAAACTGCCCCCCCACTTTCGTGATCTATTGATCTATTTGATTCAAGTCATATTTTTTACTAAATTGTCACGTTTTACAGTAAATAGATAAATCAGTAAATCAAACATCCAAACACCTTCCTATCCATCCGCCGTGAATCTATTGATTATTGATCTATTGATCTATTGATTTAAGTATATTTTTTTACTAAAATTGGTCATATGTTTTACATGCCCTAAATCAGTAAATCAGTAGAAGTGTTACATAGCAACCTACCCTCTCATGATCCATCGATCTATTGATTCAAGTCGTTTTTTTTAGTAAAATTGTCGATATTTTACATACTTAAATCAGAACATCAGTAAATACAAAACTGCCATGGCAAACGTGCACTCTCCATGATATAATTGATCTATTGATCTATTGATCTATTGATATATTGATACATATCGATTCAAGTCATATTTTTTAGTAAGATTGTCATTTTTACATACCTTAAAGAGTAAATCAGTAAATCAAAACCACCCTACTCTCCTTCCCGTCTCCTAGCCTCCCATGATCTATCGATCTATTGATCTATTGATTCAAGTCACATTTCGTGTGTCATTTTGGATAAAATAACATAAAAACAATTCTTTATAATGATCAACGAATATATGTAACGTACAAGTTATTTCAATTAATAAGAGCTAACATAGCAATCAAATCCGATACTATTAATATAAATTTAAAACAAAAACTAATTCAAATCGATAAAGGTTAACATTAACAAAGTTCACACTTAACAACAGTAAAGGAACTAACATAGCATACAAAAACGTAACTATTCACGCTTTGTCAGCATATCTCTAACATATATCAATGTTAATTTTACCATCAACATGGTAATATTCACAAAAGATTTCACACTAACTTACCCCAATAATAATACCTAACGAATAAATAAACATATAAAGTTAATCCTCTGTACAGGCTAACTATATATAGCATATTAACATAAAACCAGACAATAAACAGCTATTACGAATTAACATATGATCTATTGATTCAACTCGCATTTTGAGTATCTTAGGTTAAACAAGTTCTTTATACACTAATCACCGAATATATATGCTAACGTACAAAGTTTTCACATTTTAAAGCTAACATAACATCATGAGCTAAGAATATAATATACAACGAAAACTAACACACTTCCGAGCGAATTAAACTGTTAACATTTATCAAAGTTCACATTTAACGAACGTAAAGATACAATACATAGCGTCAAAAACGTACACTCATTCATCACTTTTTTCAAGCATATCTCTAAACATAACAATGTTAATTTTTACATTGACACAGTAAATATTTAACAAAAATTTATCATAAAACTTGGTGGTAATATCATAATACCAAACGAATAATTGCAAACAATAATTTAATACCAATATAAATAAATAATTATTATTATTATTATTATTATTATTATTATTATTATTATTATTATTATTATTATTATTATTATTATTATTATTATTATTACATTATTTTTATTACCTATTATTATTACTTATTTTATTAAATTATATTATTTTATTATTATATTATTTTTATATTTTTTATTATTTTATTATTTATTATTATTATTATTATTATTATTATTATTATTTTATTATATTATATCTATCATGGTTAGGCTTACGTAATAGGCTAAAATTTGAGGAGCCTAGGTTTTGTAATACTTCTCGTAGACGCGATTAAAATCCGTGCAGCCCCCTTAAAATCGAAATGCTCGTAGAAGGCGAAAATTTGGAGAGTGCGATTCGGGTTCGGATTTTTAGAAAGACTTGGAATCGGAATCAGAAGGAGTTGGATGCACCGGTGCTGGCTAATGTGGGGTGCTGAGTTAGTAAATATTTGTATAACAATACAATATTGATTCAAGTCGTTTTTTAGTAAAATTGTCATATTTTACATACCTTAAATCAGAAAATCAGTAAATGCAATACCTGCCATGCAATGTACTATCATGATCTATTGATCTATCATTTTGGATAATTTTTTTGATTATTGATATATTGATTCAAGTCATATTTTTTATGTAAAATTGTTCACACTTTACATACATAAAAGCAGTAAATCATAAATCAAACCACCCTACTCTCCTTCCCGTCTCCTAGCCTCCCATGATCTATCGATCTATTGATCTATTGATTCAAGTGTAATAGTTTACCGATCTTAAACAAATCAGTATATCAGTAAAATCAAACCATCAACCATTAACACCCTCACCCTCATGACTTTTTTTGATCTATTGATCTATTGATTCACGTCGCATTTCGAGTTATTTCAGATAAAAATAGCACAACAATGAGTTTTTATATACTACAGCGAATATTGCTTAACATAACATGTTTTCACATTATAAAGCTAAATAGCATTATGAACTAAAAAAATATGTACAGCAAAATAACACAACTTACGCAGCGAATAAACTGTTAACTTAAAAAAGTTCCACTTAACACAGTAAAGTAATTAAGGATTAAAGATTTTCATCTTTTTCAAAGATATTTTAACATATTAAGTTTCATCTTACATTTTCACAGTAAATTTAAGGAAAATTTAATGATATACTTTATTAAGAATACGACCAACGGAAATAACTGCAAACATAACAAAGTTTATCAAACATAACAAAAAATAAGTTTTTTGAATAAAATTATAAGAATAAAATACATAGATTAAAGCAGTAAATCAGTAAAAAGTAAATCAACCATAACCATTCCCTCCCACCCCTCCATGAACTTTTGATCTATTGATGGTATTGATTCAGCGTCATTTTTCGAGTATATTTCGGATAAACATAACAAAAAATAGGTTCTTTGAATACTAACCAACGAATAATATGCTAACGTAACAACGTTTTTACATTATAAAAGCTAACTAGCATAACTGAACTAAGAAATAAATGTACAAGAAAAACTAACACACCTTACGAGTACGAAAAACTATCTAACATTACAAATTCCGGCACTAACAACAGTAAAGTACTAATTACTTGTACAAAACGTACCTATCAACTTTTTCCAAGCATTTTAACATATAATGTTAATTTAACTTAAATCGTATAAATTTAGAAAATTCAGGATAAACTTACTAAATAATAATCCATGATAATTGCAACATAACAAGTTTTAAAACATATAAAAATAGCAAAGTTTATCCCAAAATTTAACATAAAAATATAGTTCTTTGAATAAAATATATATTAAAGTGTAATAGTTTTCTGATTTCAAAAGCAAGTAGATCAAGTAAATCAAACACTGTCCTGCCTCCTCCCACCACGTTCCATGATCTATTGATCTATTGATTCAAGTATATTCGAGTATCATTTTGGATAAACATAATTAAAATAAGTCTTTATATACTGAACAAAGTTTGCAGTACCAATAAGCTAACAACATAACCTGAACTTAGAATATTATGTACAACGACAAACTAAGCATACTCACGTATGAATAATTGTAACGTTTCGTAAAATTTCTTAATTATCAAAGTAAAGTAGCTACAGGACATACAAAATCAATGTATCCCTACTTTTCCAACACAACAGTAAAGCAGTATTATACAAAATCCCTTAACAAAGTGGGCAATCTATCAAAGATACACATCTTGACTAGAACTGCGCTACCTTGATCAAAGTGGTACCATATCGAATATAACATATTTTGAACTGAATGAATAAGTAGAAATTAGAAAATTCTAGGAAACCCTAGCATTACTCCCAGAAAAACATTTTAACCTTGCTCAACGTTTTTTAACATATATTCGTCAGTTAAAAGTAATTTCTCCGAGCAACTTTCTTTCTTAAAAAGTAGTGGTTAATTTCACAGTGTCATAGTAATTACTTTTACAAACGTCAAGAAATTAACATAGGCCTACATATTTATCATGCAATGAGAAAACCTACAAATAGATATACATTTGGAACCTACGATAAGCAAATTAACATTTTTGGACTATGAATAAAGTTTACGAATGAATGAAACAGCAAAACTCAACCTATCCAAGCTTTTCAATCATATCATCAGCAGCTAAGCAGTTAATTTTAAATTCCTTAACAAAGTGCAAACTATCAAAGATACAGCTCTGAGCTATGAATTGCCTTACTCAATTCCCCATTTTATGGTTTTGCATGTGTTTTCGCTTTCATTCAATACTATTGCCCGGATAAAACTAATAAATGCTAATTGGAACTAAGAACATAACATACCTTTACTTATCAACGGTAAGTAACTAACATTGTCATAAAACTTTAACCTATCACTTTCGAAACATTACGCAATACCTTTGGTTCTTTAGGCTTACGCGATAGACTTATCATTAGGGATACTTTTGTTATATACAAAACTTTCAAGAATGACGCTCACTCATCAACATAATCCCAATCTTTACTGTTATACGAACAATTTTCAGCGATGAGCTCACTAATGGAGATTACCAAGAGATGCCGTGAAGAGGAATTTGGGGTACCCCCGAGGGGGTGTAAGGTAAGGCGCACAGCCTAAGGGTGTGCCCTTATGTAACGCCTACACTATTTGGGGTACACCGAGATGGGTTTTTATGCCTCTCTGGGATTGATCTTCAAGTAGTGGGGCTAATCGCTGAAATTTGTTCTGTTATGTATTGTAAAGATTGAGATTATGTTGATGAGTGAGGATCGTGAAAGTTTTTGTATATATATATGTCATTATTATATCTATATATATATATTAATATATATACGTATATATAATATTATTATATTATTTTTACTATATATATTATATTATAATCTATAAATTAGGTCAGTGGTCGGCAAATGGATTTATTTAGAATAATTATATAATATATATATCATGAGAAAATATAAATATATATTGCAAGTTAAAATGACCAAAGTTTGGCAGTTTTTGAATTTCCAAGTAAGGTGAAGTAACAGTTTAGTAATAGTTCAAGTTTCTTATGATCCAGTATATATATTATTTATATATATATTATTATATTATATATTTATATTTATATATATAATATATATTTATATATATACTATATATATATATATTTTTATTATAATATATTATATTATTATACTCTAAATCTATAATAAGGAAGGGCTTTGCTGTCAGTTGGACCAGATCTTATCTTTCCTTCATCTTTCTGGCGAAACACTTATCATAGATCTCCTAGAAAAACATTTCTCGGCGAAATGGTTTCGACCCCAGTCTCGGTTACATCTCAGTAGGGATTTGCCCCTTTCGTGAACTAGCATCTTTTGATTAGGCTCAAAACTTGTTCTGGCCAGAGTCTCGCGATTATTGTTGCTCAGGGGCATAAGATTTAACACTGGTCAAGAGTAATAAAGCAAAAGGAAAGGACGGGGTTGCTAGCCCTGTCTTACATCGCGAAGAAATATTTCCCTAATATATATATATATATATATAATATATATATATATATTATATATATTATTATATATATATATATTATATATATATATATATATAATATTATATTATAATATATATATATAATATTATATATTATATAGGGGTGCGTTAGGTGTGAGAGAATGATAAAATGAGGAATGAAGGATTAGGGAGTTGTGTGGTGTAAGAAATTAGTAAATGATAAGAATAAATGATAAGTAAATGAGATGTCTTGGTCATGTGGAAAGGAGGATGATAGTTGGTGGTTTAAGCGGATGTATAGTAGTGATTAGTGAATGTGCTGGGGTGGGAGACCGAAGAAAAGTGCATTGAGTCAGTAAGAATGTTGAGAGGGGTTCACTTAAGGGTTCATAAAGGGAGCGAATGGATTTCTTTTGGATTTGCTCATATTTTTTAACTACTTTTTGGTTTCGGGCTCGACGCGCCTCCCCCCCAGTCTGGGAAAGGAAGGGGGGTGAATTATATATTATATATTTATAATATATTATATATATATATATTATTATTATATATATATATATATATGGGATTATTTCATAAAAATTGATTGAATGTGTTGCTACAAGTGGTTGAATGGCGCAAGGCTTTTAACAAAATTGAAGCAGAACTCTTACAAAATAAAAATAAATAAATGAAAGTCTTCTCTACGCCATTGTTTTATACGCAAGAGAAAAAGATAAGGATAAATTTTTTCCCCTTTTCCTGTTTTCTTACATGTTTGACACAAGAAAGGGGAGAAAGAAATGAGGGATATATTGATGCGAATTAATTTAGGGGAATTTCTCGCTATCAGATATTTTTAACTCTTTGTAAACTAATTTATTTTAATAATCTTTTGTAAATTACTGTGAGAAAGTATTTAAATCATTACTCGGTTGATTGATCGAGGATCGAGTGTTTAATTTTAAGAATAACGCAAATGCAAAAAAACTTTCGCAGCAATAAGCAATAATTTAATCATTTTCACAGTTTTAAATTTTTGTTTAAATTTTGAGTTTAGAATACAATCTGAGTAATCTTTAAAAGAAATTGACATTTGTCAAGAATTTGAGCGAGAATTTGGAGGAGTTTTTCTCAGACTTACTTTTGGCCGATTTCTTAGAGCTGATTTGAACTCTAAAAACATACAATCAAATGGAACGTTGTACTATGCTTTGAAAGTTAATTTGCCCAAACCGACTGATTGCTTATCAGCTACTTTATTTTTTTCAACTGTCCCTAATTTTCATTAATATACACTAATTTAAATAATTTCAAATGATGATCCGTGAAGCTAAGAAACATTAGAACTGTTAGTGCGTCTTCCTTCCAAGGCGAGAAACAACAGAATATAAAATTCAAAATTTCAGTCTCTAACAATCGTATTGTCATTGAAAAGACTTTAATTAAAGTCTGGACTGAGATTGGAACAGGTTCCTTATTCATAAACACATATATAAGTTAAATTTAAGATGTGTCACATTTTTAAAGGCTAATGTTATTTGCTATTGGACATTTGGTTAAGGTCCACCGCACACCACGGCACATCGAAGGGCGCGACTGGCATTTGCCCGAGAACACATCCATTAGACGGACGGTCGACGATTGGGCAAAGGTGCTCTTTACGGACGAGTCAAGAGTGTCTCTGTATGCCTCGGACAGGCGTGCTAGAGTATACCGACGACCGACGGAGAGGTTCGCCAATCCAATGTGCTGCAGGTGCCGCCGTTTGGAGGTGGGTCTGTTATGGTCTAGGGAGGCATCTCTTTATCAGGTCCTAAGGAGTTGCACATCTTCGATGGAGGTACTCTTACACCCGTAAGGTATATCACAGACATCCTCGAACCATATGTCGTGCCATATGCCCCCTACATCGGTGACTCTTTCATCCTAATGCATGAAAATGCAAGACCACACAAGGCCCAATGTGTGTACGACTACCTTAGAACGGTTCAAATTACGACGTTGGAGTGGCTAGCATATAGTCCGGACCTCAACCCAATCGAACATTTGTGGGCTATCCTGAAACGTTGGATCCGAGAGCTGCAACCCCCTCCACA
>JABUQX010032807.1:17500-22500 GCA_015478945.1 Trachelipus rathkii
GAACTAAGAATTAAATTTTTTTGATCCTCTGTTAATTAAAATATATTTTAATTTTGTTTAATTTTTAAAAAAAAATTATTTGTAATTCCTTTTTCTAAAAGGTTTTTGTTCTCACAGAAACCATCTCCTTCCCCAGCACTCAAACATCCAATCCCTCGTTGCCAGCTCTTGTGTTTCTTGGTTCTCTTAATTCCTTTCTTCTGAATCTTTTCTTTTCTTTTTCCATTCTCTTTTTAATGTATCAGCTCTCGACCGCAGTCGTAATTTTTTCTAAAGATGTTATTTTCTGCCCACTTTGAGCTTAACACTTGATGGTATTTCTCTCTTAGTTCTCAAAATTTGGACTTCCTAGCTTGCACCCTTGTTTGGTAAACTATTTCGTCTCGGTCTATCTTCTTAGATTTTCCCTTCCTGCTGAAACCTTGAGCTCATTCAACCTGTGCCGAAAAAAGGGGACCCTTCTCATCCCTCAAAGTATTGTCC
Organism: Trachelipus rathkii; assembly: GCA_015478945.1. NCBI lineage: Eukaryota > Metazoa > Arthropoda > Malacostraca > Isopoda > Trachelipodidae > Trachelipus > Trachelipus rathkii. Next base: position 17,984 of record JABUQX010032807.1, read on the forward strand.
TATCGCTTTAACCTCCGTCCTTTCTAAAGTCTTCAAATTTATCCTTAATAGGAAGATTTTGAAACATTTCAGTTCTTGAAATCTTATTTCTGATCACCAGAAATAATTGGCGATCTTCTTCCCTTCTCTTTGATTCGTAGTCTTCAGGCCTCCGTCATTTGGGTGAATCTTTTGTCATGACTAGACATGTCAAAAGCTTTTGATAAAGTCTGGCACAAAGTTTTAATTTCTAAACTTTCACATTGAGTATCTATCCTGCCCTTTGTGATCTTGTCTCTGATTTCCTCTTCAGTTATTCTATAGTAGCACAACTACAACATCTTTGAAAACACCGAATTCAAACCTTAGTCTGCTCTTAATATTCATAGTGTTACTTTTTCTAATGATCTTAATTGGAAGGATCAAATTATTTCTCTTTCTAAACAATCTTCCAAGAGGTTGTGTGTTCTGAGGCTACCTTGGAATTTCTTCACCCCACCCCAGTTCTTTTCTTTTATAGGGGTGTCGTTCGCTCATGTATGGAGTATTCCAGACCATTAAAACAATTCCATAGGGTAGATGCATGGCAGGCCGGCGTGCATGCACAGGCCGCTAGCTAAAAATGAGCGCTGCGCGCGAGCGGTGCCGTGTAACAGCTTACTCGCGCTGCGCGCGAGTAAGCTGTATATATTATATATATATATATATATATATATATATATATATATATATATATATATATATATATATAAACACATAAATTATACATTTCTAATATTTATTATATAATATATATATATATATATATATTTATATATATATAATATATATATATATATAATATATATACTATATATATATATATATATATATTATATATATATATATATATATATATATATATATATATATATATAATATATATATTATATAGTATATATATATATATATCTATATATAATATATATATATATATCTATATATTATAATATATATATATATAGAGAGAGAGGAGAGAGAAGGAGAGAGAGAGAGAGAGAGAGAGAGAGAGAGAGAGAGAAGAAGAGAGAGAAGAGAGAGAGAGAGAGAGAGAGAGGAGAGAGAGGAGAGAGAGAGAGAGAGAGAGAGAAGAGAGAAGAGAGACGAGAGAGAGAGAGAGAGAGGAGAGAGAGAAGAGAGGAGAGAGAGAGAGAGAGAGAGAGAGAGAGAGAGAGAGAGAGAGAGAGAGAGAGAGAGAGAGAGAGAGAGAGAATATCATCGTAATAAATCTTAATTGACTAAATAAAATTGTTTAAAAAAAAACTTTTAAAAATCTTAATTGTCTAAATAAAATTGTTTAAAAAATTAAAAAAAAAATTAAAAAAGTAAAGACCTAAAAATGTATTGAACTTCACCTAAACAAATTGAATAAATTTATTTTCTCTTTTATCGGGTAAATTTTACTTTTTCATTATTAATAAAACTTCTCCAAAGAATGTAAGAAAAAGCTGACATGACCTTAATTTTCATTTAATAAAAATATTTTTTCTGAAAAACAAATTTAGTTTTGAAAACATCAAAAATTTCCATATTCTGCCGTTAAAGCCTTCTCCGATGTCGCTCCATCAAAAAACACAATCAGCTTGTTACAACCTTCTCATGAACTATGTGACAAGACCTTTCAGATCCTCCGATTACTCACTTCACTTGTTCTTTTCACTTCCCATTTTCCTCTCCTTCCACGTTTGATGAGCCAACCTACCTCTCTAGAGTCTGAATCATACTATATATATATATATATATATATATATATATATATATATATATATATATATATATATTAATATAATATATTATATATATATCTATATATATATTATATATATATATATATATATATTATATATATATAATATATATATTACAAAAAGATTTTTTAGCTTGACCGAGGTGGTCAATTTGCTATCAACATTCAAAGAAAGTCGAACAAAATTTAAATGACTAAAAAGTAACGGAGGAAAAAATAGCGGAAGTTATTCTGTGCGCTACATGAAATAAAAAGTAACGAGTCCGTTACTCCGTTACTCAAAAAAATAGCTCCATTAGTAACAGAGTGACGGACCATGCCCACCTCTGATTATATATCACTTTCCTGCCAAAACACAGAGTGGCTTATTTGCAAAAGTGTACTCGGCCTGGAGGGTTTTTTCTTAAGGTTGGAACATCATGGGCATCAGAGACATCAGTGACATAAAGGGTGTCATGAACATAGGATACGTCATGGACATCTGAAACATCATGGATTTCTTGATATTTTTGTTAGTGTTGACGGAAAATAGTCACATTAAGCTGAGGTTGGTACACCTGGGATTAACTGCGTGACTGATATTTCTGCCTTCACAGTTCTATATGTTGCTTGAAGATATTCATTGTTTTGACATTTTGAAATTGGTCTCAGTGTCGACGGAAAATAGTCACTTTAGACTGAGGCTGGTAGACCTGGGAATAACGGTGTGACTGAAGTTCCCGTCTTCGCTTTTGTTAATTGTCTGAAGGCGTCGTTTAGAGGGTATTCTTCTTTCCGGGTTCATCAATTATAAAGAGAAGGAGGGCTGGGAGTTATCTTTTGGATTTCTCCTCAACTTCAAAAACTGGTGCTATGTAGTTTGTCTTAGTTTTCTTCTTATTGTTTTTCTCTTTCAACTGGCATAATCTTTCATTAATATCAGTCTCACAAAGTTGGCATCTGACAGGGTGCCTCTGTTGAACCATATGCAACATAAGGTTCAACAAATTACAAGCGTTCAACTGCAACATTGAATGAGATGCTGTAGTATTTGATGAATAGGTTCATCTACTGTGCCTTGAACTTCAGTGACCTGTGGCTCCTGATGCCTTGGTCTTGGTTTTGCTGCTACCTTCTCAATTGTTTTACCAGCGTTCTCCATGGCCTTTAACTTGTTGGATTGGTAGTGATTATGCTTCTCCAGACAAAACAGATAAGTCTGGTATGAAAAGTATTAGACATTTGGCAATCTTATTCTTGTAGTTTTGGCCCAAACATCTTGATGCCTGCAAGGATCGCATCTATGAGAAGATTACAGTACAGAGGCCTTCAGTTTTAGCGTCCTTTAGTTTTACGACTGCAACCACCACAGTTGATGAAAATCTCCCGAATTAAAGCTGTATTATATCCAAGACCTTAGCAAATACTGGATATTATTTGGACGTTGTCAGTTAAGAAGGCTTTGGCTCAGCTGCCTCTGCGTCGACCAATCATGTCTTGCCTTTACACGTAGAGTGTGCCAAGTTAACTGTTGCAGACACTTTCACCACATAGGAGCAAAAATGTATGATTATATTATTAACGGACATAGTTTTGTGGAAGGTAATTGGTCAGCTACCGATTTTCAAAGTTGTCTAGTCCGTAATGAAATGTTAATCCAGCTATTTAACGGCAAGCGAATTAGCAGAACTGTTCCCCCACTGAAGAGTATGTTTTAATTTCCCTACCAATCCACTTTGTTTTATAAAAATGAGAGGAGACTTGGCGATTACAATCCTCATAATTTTTAAAGCATTTCTTACAATAACTTATTGAATATATAATAAATCAATAAGGAATAGTATTTATATTTAGTAGTAACTCTAGTTCTGAAATGCTTTTGCAATGTTCGTTCCCAGGTCATAGCTTAATCCCTTATAAAATGGAGTTTGACGAAGAAATAACTGCAATTCACGATATGTTGCTTTATAAAAACTAATCAATTTGTTTTAAGAAAGTTGATCAAAATAAAAATGTATTACAATATATTTTTCTCTCGGAGAGATATAGTTGTGAAAACTAAAGAATAATTTAAGTGGGGCAAACAAAATAAAAGGAATGAAGCATAGAGCACAGAACATCCAAAATCATATTTATTCAAGAGATCATTTTTGCTTACATGAATTTATTGGCTCGCACACAGTCATGCAAAAAGCAAACTCAAAAGAAAAAAAACATTCTCAAATGAAATCTCCTCTCTTAAATTACATATAGAAATGGTTTTAAAAATTTATTCGTTTTTAGTACAAGCATTTCTTTGCTTTTCCCTCAACAAACACCAACAATAAAAGCAAACACAAAGTAATGAAAAAGATCACAGAGAATTTTAATAAAAATAAATAAATAAATAAAAAAAATCTTTCAATAAAGTTACACTTCATTGAACTACGAAAAGCCGAAAATATATTTTGCTTTTGTTGGGATAAGACATCTATGTACACACATACAATCCATTCCTACTAATATTTATACGTAGTATATACTATCAATCTTTTTCACACACACATACAAATAAATATATGTATATATATATATATATATATATATATATATATATATATATATATATATATATATATATATATATATATATATATATATATATATATATTATATATATATATATATATATATATATACACTAATGGTGGGCTTGGGTAGAGAAATGTCCGCTCCGGCTCCACCATTCAGCATATTTCATCATCAACCACGTCCTTTTGATGTAATTTTCTTT
>JABUQX010032807.1:35000-42340 GCA_015478945.1 Trachelipus rathkii
GGTGGTTTGATTTACTGATTTACTGCTTTAGGGTGTGTATAAACGCTAATTTTTTAAGTTATAAACATAAAAAGAATAAAAGTTTTGCTATGTTATACAAAATGTGACTTTAATCAATGTATCAATAGATCACGGGCGGGGTTGGGAGGGTATGTGGGTGGTTTGATTTACTGATTTACTGCTTTAGGGTGTGTAAAAATGTAAATTTTTTACGTTATAAACATAAAAAGAATAAAAGTTTTGTGTTATGTTATACAAAATATGACGAATCAATAAATCAATAGATCAATAGATCATGGAGGGGTGGGGAGGGTAGGGTGGGTGGTTTGATTTACTGATTTACTGATTTACTGCTTTAGATGGTGTAAAAACGCAAATTTTTTACGTTATAAACATGAAAAGCATAAAAATTTTAGTAAAAATTATATTTTTAAACGAAATAAAATAAAAATAAATTAAAAAATAAATAAAATATAATAAAAATTTGAAAATAAATTACAAAATTTAAATTAACACAAAGAATAAAATAGCACACAATATATTTTAGTTGACGTTTATAAAAAGAAAACGAGATTTGAAAATAGAAATGTCAGTCTTCAACCTTTAGAAAACGGGTTATCTTTGTAAGATGTATCTTTCCTCCTTCCTCCTTCTTCCTTATTCCTTCTTCCTTATTCCTTCTTCTTTCCTCCATCTTATTCTGTTTTGCGCTCCGTGCATTTCTTCTGGGGACACCCTTTACGAACTTATAACCCTCATATTCGAGTTCTATGACCTTATAAACATATATTTTGATACCAATATGGAACTAAGGAATATTTATTAATTCATCACCGCACCGGCTCCAGCACCGGTGCCGTTGTCAACTTCGACTCCTCTGACTCAGATCCTTCTCCAACTCCTTCCTTCTCTGACTCCGACTCCGACTCTTTTCTCCACTTCTTTTATGCATTCCGTTCATTTCTACTGGGGACCCCTTCCGTGGGTTCCCCGATACTCTTTACGAACTTATAACCCTCATGTTTGAGATCTACGAGTTCGATAACATATATAAAGATACAAATATTGTATTATTATACAAATATTTACTAACTCGGCATCGCACCGGAACCAGCACCGGTGCCGGCTCCGAATCCGAATCCGGATCCGAAACCTACTTACTCATTCCTCCTCTATACCATCTCCAAATTTCAGCCTTCTACGATCATTTCCTATTTTGGGGGGCCAGCATCCCCTCTGGGGGGTGCACGGACATGTAACCTCGTCTACGACGAGGTTACGTCACCATCTAGCGCACGGCAACATTTCAGGGCGGTACGATAGGCCTAACCCTGTTAGATATATATATATATATATATATATATATATATATATATATATATATATATATATATATATATATATATATATATATATATATATATATTATATATACTATATAGGGTATGTATCAGGTTATATCTTTGCCTATACATTGTGAAGGCCATAATTTGGCGATAATGAGATCCACAAGTCAATTTATAATTATGGAAAATTATTATTAATGATTTCGCTATTATTTGGTTAAAGTTAGATTATTTTATAATTCGCTCAATTTTATTTATTATATAAAAATAGATTTATTTTAGACGAATAATGTTAGACAGACTTATTAGCATGTAATGTGTTGGGATAGTAATTAATTTTATACTTAAAATTCAAGAAAAGATCTTATGATTTTATAATTTACTAATATGATGGATACTACTGAATAGTATTTAAAGGAGAAAATTTTATGATAATAGCTTCTTGCTTTTTGCTTTTTCGTACTTCGAACTTGTGATTGGGATATCTTTCAAATTGTTTACGAGTAAAACTCCAGTTTCTATCTTGATTATTTTACAATCCTGTACAGCTTCCAGATCTTTAGATAAATTCTCATTGAAGCTTGGACTTAATATTCAGCAAGTAACTTAAGTTTTAATAAAGTTTAACCCCTAGACTACAGAAGATTTTTACAGATACTGAACCCACGTGTCCTCATCGATAAAATATCTCGACACGTTTTTGGGTGGCCTGTCCGAGAAGGAATATAGTTTGACAGTATTTCTTCACTTCACTTGCTGAATTTAGATACTCACCTCTCTTTCATTCTTCACGGTCTCTTCTCCCTTTTGTCGACATTAATAATGGACTATCAATCCTGGTGCCAGATGGCTAAAGAATTAGGCCTAAAAGGCAAAGAGTCTGTCGAATTTATTAAAGAAAGAGAGATTAGGCCTAAAAGGCAAAGAGTCTGCCGAATTTATTAAAGAAAGAGAGAAAGCTTATAAAGAAGAGAAGGTTGCTGAATTAGAAAGAGCTGAAAGGAATGCTCAACTCAAGAAAGAGGAAGCTGAAAGAAATGCTCAACTCAAGAAAGAGGAAGCCGAAAGAAAGAAAGAAGAAGACGTTAGGAAAGCTGCGTTATTAGATAAACAAATTGAAGAAGCCGAACGTACACGGAACTTCGAATTAGAACGCATACGACTGTCCAATCAGTCTCAATCTTCCGTCCATTTAAACAATGTATCCTCATCGACCAACGTTAAGGTACTGAATATGGCCCCGTTCGTTGAATCAAGGGATGAGATGGACGCTTACATTCTACGTTTCGAGAGCTATGCGACATCTTCTAATTGGGATCGCAGTTTATGGCCTCTCTATTTCAGTGCGCTTCTAACTGGACGTGCTCTGTCAGTATATAGCAAGTTGCCGCCCAACTTAGCTAATGATTTTTCTAGCTTAAAAGAAGCCCTTCTTATTCAATTTAATATGACCGAAGATGGTTATCGGGCTAAGTTTAAGGAAGCCAAACCTAAAGCAGAAGAGGGCCCGTTACAACTCCTGAATCGGATTAAATCATATTTATCAAGGTGGAGCGAGCTCTCAAGTTTTAACCAAGATTTTCAAGGTTTAACCGATCTCATGGTGGTCGATCAATTTCTCACCTGTTGCCCAAAGGACTTAGCAGTTCATCTTAGAGAGACAGGACTCTCTAGTTTAAATGACATTGCTTCTCGTGCAGATAAATTTCTTCAAGCAAGGGGAAGGAACCTTTGTACCAAAAGGCAAGATTTGAACCCTTCTGTGGCATCTGGTAGTAACGAGGAAAAACCAAGCCATAATACTCAACGCCAACACACCAAAGTTTGCGGAATATGCCACAAAGTCAGTTATGATTCTAATGCATGTTATTCAGCCCAAAACGGAAACAATAGATGTTCCCCGTAACCGGCACCATTTTGACAATAAGTATAGTCGTGATAACAAGACGTCGGAGAAAAGATGGCATGCACCAAGGCAAGAAATACACAATGCCGCTGTTACAATTGATAAGTCTGTCAACAAAGAAGATTTTGCAGCGGCATGCCAAATTGTGGAAGAAGATGGGTGTGTTGATGTGAGTAAAATGTTAAAGGACGGCATGTTGCACGTCGATGGAAAATCAATCCCCGTTATAACCATGTCATGTCAGGATAATTCAAACGTCAGACATTCCCTCATGCCTGTTACGAATGGTTCTATAAATGGCATTGACGTATCCGTACTTCGTGATACAGGGTGTAGCGGTGTAATTGCAAAAAAGAAGTTTGTGAAAGACCATCAGTTCACAGGAAAAATTAGAAAAATGCTTCTAATAGATAACACCCTTAGGACATCCCCAGAAGCAAGAATTTGGATTCAAACTCCGTTCTATACGTGGTACGTAGAAGCTTTATGTTTATATGATGCATTGTATGACTTAACATTGGGAAATATCCCAGGCGCGCTAGGTCCAGAGACAATAGGGTTCGGAAATAATGATAAAATCGATATCGGCAAGGACACAACCGTTGTCAAAACAATTCATGAAGCTGAAATTAATATAGAAGATCGTAAGACATTGAAAAATGTGAATAGAAATTTTCTGTCACAAAATCAAGGAAACTCTAGTCATGATAATGACACATCCAACGGAAGTGTAATGGGTTTAACAATTTTAATCAATAATATTGATGATGAAACCCAATTTAATCATCAAAAAGCACATCAAAAGGTACGGAGTCGTGTGAATGACATTCCGAGTTCATGCTTCATCGATGTCAGCGCTGTTGATACAATGCAGATTGAGGAGACGCCTGAGAGTGTTAATAGTAGATTAGAGGGAAGAGTGTTCCAGTTAACACCAGTGGAGGAAGAATATGAAAGAGAGTATGAAAAGAAGTTGGAAGAGAAAGAATCAGGAGTCCAAGGATTATGTATAAAACACCATGGTGCATTGTCAGAACAAGAATTTGCAAAAGAAGTTTTGATAGCTACGGCGGAAGAATTCGATAACGAATACTTGCTTCAACGAGCTATGGAGAAGGAGAAATGGAGCTTGCAAATTGGATTGGATCGCGTCAAGGACGGTGAATTGAAAACATCTTCTAAAAATCCTACTCCTAAATTGTCTCACATAGAGAATGTCTTAACATGTGAAGTAGCAGATTCTAAAGCCTTGCAAAAGAAATCAGAGGCAAGTGAAAATCGCAGGGAAAATATAAAGAATAAGCATCGAATCCTTTCATCAGATGAAAAATATGCCTCTCAAACCTTGATCTTAAGGTTCGTTATAACAAAGAAATATCTGAACTTCAGGAACTTCAGATTTATTTCATCAATATTCTTGGATTGACTTTATGGCAGCTGAACTCCATACAAAAGAAACCTCAAGTCCAGGTTAAGAAGGAGAGAAGAGGTTCGTCGTCTATTGCTGTAACTTGTTCTTCAGATAATACTGATGGAAAATTTGAGAAAATCAAGTTTGAAACAGCTGATATGCGCCGAGAAAATAAATTCAAAATTGAGAACTCTCAAAAAAAGGAGAAGCTTAATGAAAGCTTAAAGACGTCAGAAGGACAAAGTGTGAGAGTCACATTGTCAGAACGCTGGGTTGGATGCCCTTACAATAATGCTGCTGTCCTAAGTGATGCAGAAGAGGATAATCCAACCGCCGCTCTTGAAAATCAACGGGCTAGGGTGTTTAGCCAGCCAACGTCCAGATCAATGCGCCCTTGTCGCTTCTTCCTTGATGGTCAATACGTATTTACTCATGGAGAAAAAGCTTCAGTCGGGAAACTTGAAGAAAAGACAAATACAGTCAGAGATAAAATTGTATCTGGCACGGATATTTTGGTTCTTAATGATGGTCAAGAGAACTGGCATAGAGGAAAGGTCGAAGACGGATTGGAGAAGAAGAATTTTGGAATTGGAAAACTCCAAACCTTGGTGGAAACAAGGCACACTATAAATACCGAAGATGTCCATAACCGTTTTCTTAAGACGAAAGATGACACGTCACTTTGTCTTCTTAGGAGGGGCGTGTGTCAGGTTATATCTTTGCCTATACATTGTGAAGGCCATAATTTGGCGATAATGAGATCCACAAGTCAATTTATAATTATGGAAAATTATTATTAATGATTTCGCTATTATTTGGTTAAAAGTTAGATTATTTTATAATTCGCTCAATTTTATTTATTATATAAAAATAGGTTTATTTTGAGATAAATAATGTTAGACAGACTTATTAGCATGTAATGTGTTAGGATAGTAATTAATTTTATACTTATCAAGTCAAGAAAAGATATTATGATTTTTATAATTTACTAATATGATGGATACTACTGAATAGTATTTAAAGGAGAAAATTTTATGATAATAGCTTCTTGCTTTTTGCTTTTTCGTTCTTCGAACTTGTGATTGGGATATCTTTCAAATTGTTTACGAGTAAAACTCCAGTTTCTATCTTGATTAATTTACAATCCTGTACAGCTTCCAGATCATTAGATAAATTCTCATTGAAGCTTGGACTTAATATTCAGCAAGTTATAAAGGTTTTAATAAAATTTAACCCCTAGACTACAGAAGATTTTTACAGATACTGAACCCACGTGTCCTCATCGATAAAATATCTCGAAAAAATATATTATATATATATATATATATTATATATACTATAATATATATTATATTATTATATATATATATATATATTATATATATATATATATACTAATAGTATATATATATATATATATATATATATATATATATATATATACGCAGAAAAGTGAAAGTCATTTCCAGCTCGATTTCAAGGTTTTAATCGCCGAATCTGTAGGAATACTACTTACATATTTATTTCAGTACTTAATCTAATGAATTGATTTTTAGGAGAGTCAGACAGCCCAACTCCTGGCTGAGACAATGTAGTGACATACATAATGAATTTGGCTGTAAGTGGAAAAGTGATTCGCAGCAACTAACATCCGATAAAGGACGCAACTACTGTGCGGCATTCCACCATTATGGAACATAGGAGGTGAATGATCAGTCTGATGAAGACCTGAATTGATGATTGACATGCTTACAGAAATCCACAGCAGGTTAGTGGGAGCTGAAACTGAAGAATTCATTGAACTGCCACATCACCACTGCACACCGCTGTTGGTAGGCACCATACTTTTGAAATAGTTTTTATCAAATTAGTATTAGATTAAACTTTTGTAAATTTAATTAACATGAATTTCTTCTTGTTTTTTTCAGTTGCTCAAAACCCTTAAACCTTCATGCAACAAGGAGTGACATGACTACCGTACATGGCTGGAGCCAAGGGAATAGGTCCCCTGGAAGAAGGCTAGTGGCAAAGGTCAGAATATTTGGCACCTTCAAAATTAGAAGTCCTGTTATTTGCAAATCAATTAAATCAATTATCAAAAGAAAAGCTGAAGACACGTAGTTACCAGGTAAAGACTTTAGCAAACTATAGCAATTTCCAATTTTAATTTTTAACTATTTTGAATTATGACATCAAATAGTAACTGTTAATAGCTTATAACATTGAAATGCGATAATTTAACAGATGGAACTCATTCTATGAATGAATCTGTGTCCCTCTTGGGTAGCAGGTTACTCAGCAAGCCAGGCTATGTGGAGTTTGTCAACAACATCATTATAACTAGGGGAAAGGCACATCCCCCCTCAGTGAAATAGACATAAAATTAAGAAAATATATAAATTAAATATGGTATTGTTAGTTAATATATATATGCAGGGTAAATGTCACTTAAACTGTTGCCGTGTTGTGTCAACTTTGATATGGTGTATAGCCAGAATGTTCCGTTGTAAAGACAAGGTACTGAGGTGTAGATTATAATATTACATACAATTAAAACTAAAGTTTTTAACTAGGTTTTAATGCACTCTTTTGTTGGAAGTTTCTACGCTAAAATAAGAGATTTTTTAAATTAGTAGATAAAAACCCTAAAACATATCGTGATTCACATCTCTCTCTT
>JABUQX010032808.1:0-32375 GCA_015478945.1 Trachelipus rathkii
ACCCAGAGAGATGTGAAGTATATAATATCTAGTATATAGGAACTATTTAGCTTCGAGGAAAGTAAATATAACATTTACATATACAATATTACCTATCTCTTCTAATAATAATATTACTAAATTATATTTGTGTGACTACGCAACATCACAGGCACCTGTTATAGCGCTTCTTACCTGGGTATACATAAAATTAATAATATTGACTGCAATATATATTTCCATATCTATCTATTAATATAATCCATTCATTACTAAAGATAGCCGCTTAAAAAAAGCGTGTTCTAGACAATTAATTTTTCTGCGAAATCTCTCCCCTATCTTCGTCCACTATTATAGATACATACAAATATAACTATCAATTTTCACCCAAAGATTATAGTATCCGTAGAGGATCTAACGTCTTTCACCCAATCTTGTCGCTCAATATCCATGCTCATTATTAGAACGCGATTATTTTGTGTGTTGTAATTTAACAGCTATATATATAATAAGTATCTACAACATTAGTACACGGTGATATATTAACATTTTTCATCAAACCTAGATTTAAATTCATTAGAGTTCTAAGGTCAAACTTATAATATAATGTACCTCGCATAAACTCATATGCCTCAATAGCTCTTATGTCACAAAGTCACTCATATACAAAATTCAGCAACTCTTTTCTTTCCACTCCTCACTCATTACTCCTCCATCTCATTTCAACTTATCTCACTATATATAATCCATACACACAATATATTATACATATATCTATTTATATATACTAGTATATATGATATATACTATATATATACTATATTATATATATATAATCAAATTTACACTATCCATACACTATCCTAAACTAGTTTTCCTATTATACTTTGATTTCAGCAACAGCAAGTACTAAATGACAAATTTAACTCTTTAATATACATCCTATCACTACATATTCATCTCCTCACTTCTCCTATACCTAGTTACATTTATTCCTCTAACATTATCTACCGTGTACCCATGATACGTATTAAATTAGTATAAACATAATTTATCGCCGAAAGATACAAGGTCAGCTTATGGGCATCATAATAGGTTCCAGAGTGATATGTATATAGCATTTCTAGCGTAGAGTAATATATATAATAGTAGCTTATATGGTTCGCTTATCATATACTATGCAACTTATAGTATCCTATTAATTAAGATCATATCTACTATCGATATACGACCTACAACATGAGATAATAGTAAGCTGTGGGAAACTCTTCTCCCTTCAATGACACAGGGACTCATATATAAATTAATGAAGTAATCAAAAGTATGTCTACTAAATTACTTCAATATCATATCTCTAGAATGCTAAATTTATCCTATCTCCTCATTCATTCACTCCATCTCTCATATATATATCTTCATCTCTCTATCACTACATACTCTCTATCTATTATTTGCGAACAAATCTTCTTTGTGTTCTTGCTAGAGTGAATGCCGTAGATTTCTGTTGAAAAATCAATAAAGAATAAATGAAATAATTATAAGGCAGTAGAAGCTAAACATGATCACAAAGAGATATTTATAATGTCAAGTGAATTAAAATTCAAAGAAAGAACTTCACACATCCGTTATTAAAAAATCTCTTTAACAGATTACCTCCTAATACACTTCTTCTGCGTGCGCACAAGCTCTTGTAACATATTAATCACGTAATTAAATGACACTTTTAATATAATATTAATATATATTAATATATATATATTATATAATAATATATATTAATTATATATATATATATTAATATATTAATATATATATATATATATATATATACTATATATATATAATTATATATAGTATATATATAGTATATATATACATATGTGTGTGTCTCATATAAGTCATATGATGGTGTTGTGTAGTATTGTGATGTAGTGTGTGTGTGTGTGTTGTGCATGTGTTGTGTTTGATGTATGTGTGTACGCGAGTGATGTATTGATATTTAAATTAGTATATCTGCACCTATTATTATAATTCGTTTACATTGATATGATTCTACATATTGAAGTCGTTACCAAATATTTTCGTAAAACGGTTGAATTACGTAAATTATACTAATTTAAATTAACCAATAGCATTTAGTCAATAAATGTTTTATAACCAATCGTATTAACCATTTTAAATTCATATATTTTCAAATAATATTTGATAATAATTATATCATTATATATTAATATATATATTAATATATATTAATAATATATATATATATATATATAATATATATATATATATATATATATATATTAATATATAATAAATATTATCCATATATATATAATAATATATATATATTTATTATATAATATATATATATATATATATATTATATATTATATATTATATAATATATATATATATATATATATATATATTAATTATATGTAGTATATATATTTTATAGTTGTGAGAGTCTATACTTTTCTAAACGATATACGTTATTCTTTATATTAGTTATTATTTTTCATTAACTCACCTGGTGAACATTTTGAGAACTGACTGATAGAGCGTGAAATATCTTATTTATTAATTATTCACTAATATAATATCTTTATTTCGTGATGTCTTTGCCACGATTATATAAGTGTATCACACATATGAGTGGTTCTACACAGACTTCTTATTCTTTATTTCGCATATAAGAAATTTATAATAAAATATACCCTTAATGAACCGTAAACCATAATGTAATAACAGACTTTAATACAAATTTTTAATGCTGAATGGTTAATAATTTTACCAAGATTCTGTAAACCTCCCACATCGTCTCACTATTTTCTTGATAACCTCTATCAGTAGTTGGTGTTTTACCCCTTCTCTCTCTGTATCAATCGGAGACTAGGGTAAATAACAACAACGACTGAAGGAGACTTCTATAGCTTCAAATATCTGAATACGCTGAGTATGATATAATCCGTGAGCTCTAATTTTCCTATGTATTCTCACCTTAAATTTAGCGGGCTCTTAAGAAAATAATATACAGCTAATATTTCTTTCTTGCAAATATGGCAGGTGTTCCTCAACCTAAATAGAGTATAATTAATTTTTAAACACCTCTCTCAAGAGTTCACCACACAAATAGCATGTCGTACATTTATATATATTATTCTTAAATTATCTCATACACTAATATGTGATTTGTCGCAATCAAGTGGTTCACTATGATGTAAAAATATTAATCATACTATATTATCTAGCTATATATTGCACATTACGATTCCAGTCTTATTATTACTATTATAATTTATTGAGAAGACGGTACGTCTAATTTTATTTCTAATCTAATTAATATCATTACCTTTTATTTACTATCAAAGGTATAGAACTCTCATAACAAAATTGAAAGCTTTCCTTAATCAGGTACCTATATCCTCGTATCGGTATTTAATCAAAATCCGTACCTCTTCTTCGTAACAAAAAAAATATATTACGAGTTGATCATTATATGATTATTCACCCTCATCAATGCCGTAATCTTGTATTATTAAATAATAATATATGTATACCCAATTCTTTGCCAAGATTATCCTTACTTGTTTATTTTAATTCTTTGTGGTGTGGTTTTCTTCTAGAGTCCTTATATTCCAGATTTGATCTAAACAAATTATTTATTCGTTTCAATATTACCAAATGCCAAGAGGCGACCTCTGGAAGTATCGAACCTCTGATTCACTTTCTTATTTATCTTATTGGAGCTAATTTAGTAAGAGAATAAACATATTATATTTTACTTATGAGACTTTAGATATAAATACTACAAATATCCTACACAAATACTTACTCTATAACTTTATAGCAATCTTTGAAAACACTATAATTTCAAAACCTTCGAGTCGCGTACCTTAAAATTTTGGTAATTTCCCTTATTTATCACGTGTAATCACCTTTATATTAGAAGGATTTAACATGTTTTACTACTTATAATGAGAGCTAATCTTCTAATGTATGGTTATGAGTTGATTTTCTATTATTAGATGAGTGTGATTTACTGATATCTGTTATCATCCAATCAATACTATGCACATCTTATCAACTACATATAACTACATACATATATATATAAATACTCAATTTAACATTATATCTATACGTTTATCAAGTTATGAATATATACACATACTCACTTAACTACAATAACAACTATTACGTGATTTCTATATAGGAGGGTGTCCATTGAAGCAACTATAATAATTATAATTAATCGTTTTCATGTATAACTTACAATTAACATATTTTATAATTCTTTTATGACACACAGTTCTTCATCCGTCCTAATACTAGATATTATATGTATTAATTACTCTTCCTACACAATATAATTCACATCTTTACGTTGAATAAAATATTAACCGTACAAATCATAAACATTTTTTCTGTATCATTAATATTTGATAGTATCTAGTAATCTATACGCATTGTTTCAAAAGGTCAAGATTTATTCTAAGATGTATATTTACAGACATCTTTCTTTCTATAAATCTATCTCTACTTCTTCAAAAAAAAATTGTGAGTTTATATTTGTGTATAATAGGGATATGGCGTTAATATCTTTAATGAAGTTAAAGATATCAGATATAGCTGAGAAGTATAATATAGAATAGAGACTTTTGTTCATTTTCTCTTAAAGGGAAGGTTTCTCTCACACAATTATGAGATATATAATTTTAGCAGTGTAGTGATTATACTCCTTCACAATGCATATCACATATCTGGTGAGTAGCTATATCTTTGCAGCTCTATATTGCAATAGGAATGTTCATAATATCTATATATAAGCTCCTCTTCCACACATTACACTTGAAAACTATCACTCTTCTCTATACTATCTCTTATTACTCTCTACTAATATATATCTATATATATAATATATATATATATCTTTCTCTTCTCCTACTCTAATCTTCTCTCTCTTCTCTCTCCTCTCTCTCTCTCTCTCTCTCTCTTTACCAATTACTCTATTTTTTGAGAGTTATTAGTTAAATATACTGAGCGTATTATCACTACCCTCTATAACATAATAAACACTTATATATTTATAAGCTAATTATTGAGAACTCTTCTGTTACAGCACACTATATATATCACACAATCCAATTATATAATCCACTCGGGAGAAGAGTTCGTTTGTGACTAGTCTTATCATCTTATTCTTCTGATCCCATGATCTTACTCATAGACTAACAGATTATGCTCTCACTATTACTTACCATAATATTATATATATATAATATATAAATATATATAATATTAAAAATATAAATATATATTATATATATAGTAATATATATATATATATATATATTATATATATATATATATATATTATATATATACATATATATATATATATAATAATATTTATATATAAATTATAAAAATATTTAATATAATATATTATAAAATAGTATTATTATTAAATATTATATATTATTATTATATATATTTATTAATATTGTGAGTAATATAATATATATAATAATATATTATATTAATAATATATAAATAATTATAAATATAATATATATATTAATATTATATATATATATATATATTAATATAATATATATATATAATATTTCATATTGTAAATAAAGTTTCTGGTAGAAGAAATCTTCCTATTTTTTCATCTATCACTCTCAATTATTCTATCATTGAAATATATACACACTTACAAAATCACTTGATATTGATAGTAACGAAATACATGAATCAAGTTCTTATTGTATCTAATATATGAAGTTTATTCTTCCTATAATCTATGGTGGATATTGTGTATTAAGTATATAGCTCATCTTTGATATTTTTCTATTAATTTATCAAAACACACCCACACCTACACATAAAACATACACTAACACTACTATACACATCAACACAAACTATACCCTCAATATATTAATTAATTATAATATATTAAATATATATATATTTATATATATAATATAATATATATATATATATAATTATATAATAATTAATAATAATATATATTAATATAATAAATATTAATATTAATATATTATATATAATATATAATAATATAATTATATATATATTATATAATATATATAATAATATAATATATATATATATTATATATTATATAATTAATAGTTAAGTAATAAAAAAAAGCTTCTTTAATTAAATTTTTCCAAAAAGTGATTAAGATTATATATATGACATAAAATCTATAATAATTAAGTTAAATATTTTAACAAGAGAGACATGATATATATAGCAAAAAACGCAGTAACGTACCATTTTCTTATATAACTGAGGAACAACAATATAGCTAAGTTTATAATATATAAATATTTCTTACCCCTTGACGGTGATTAATGCATAAAGGACCTATTAATTATCAAACTGTAATATATTCTTTAAATACTTAATATACTGTGAATTGAGTATTACTAACTTATAATCATTATAATATAATATATTAAATATATATATTAGTATAAATTATTAATTATGATATATATATATTAATATATATATTATATATTATATATATATATATATTATATATATATAATATAATATATTATAATTATATATATATATTACATATATATACACAATACAATTCTACAATTTATAATTTAAATTAATAATCTAATTATAACGTTACCTAATGAGAGGAGTAAGATAGATGTAACGTAAATATCATATGAAAGTGACAGATATATGCATTATAGACAGTCAGTATATATATAAAACAGCTCCTTTATAATGAGAGGAGGTAGCAATACGTGTATAACCCTCTCATCAATCGAATAAGATAGTACGAGTAAAAGGAAATATATCCGAGTATGATAATAGTTATTTCTTAAACAATATCTTGGCACAGTGATCCATATATAGATAAGTAAAAAGTATACGAAGAATGAAGTATAGAGAGAGAGAGAGAGAAGAGAGATGAAGAGAGAGAGAGAGACGAGAGTAAGTAAAACAATTATACCGAGAAGAGGTAGATATAGATAAGAGTGAATAGAGAGTAGTGAGTAGTAAAGATAGAAAGAGTAAGAGTATAGAGTTGAGGGTATCAATCGTTAAATTAATATTTATACAGTATAGTTATTTATTATATATTAGGTTCTTTAATAATCATTAAGAAATAAATTGACTTAATTAAATAAAATATAAAATATAAATATAAATATATATAGTAATAAAATAAAAAAAGAATAAAAAAGTATAATAAATATATAAAAATCATATATAACAAAAATCAAATTTAAATACGCAATGAATATTAATATATAAAAATATATAATAAATTAATAAGTAGAAAAACAGGTATACTAATTATATATTTTTATATTATTAATTAATTATGTTTCAATATATATATATATAATATATTTTATTAGTAATATTATAATCATGATTTTATGATACTTATCTTTATATTAATATAATGATATCATCTTAAATCTATAAAATTTCAATCATACATATACTTATTATTTATTATAATATCTAGAATAATATTAAATCACAATAATCTAGTCTATAATTATAAATATGACCATATTACACTAAGTACTAGACATATACGAATTTACTCGTAATATATATATATATATATATATATAAAAGAAGAATAATTGGTGAAATATAGTAATGGTTTTAAAATAAAGTATAAGGAACTTTATATATTATCAAATATATACATAACATATATACTTAAATAAAGGTTTAAGTTAGAGTGAACATGGTATCGACACCTGACTTTGATATTAATTATGTATGTGTATATAGTCTAAATAATATGGAGAAATGATTCAGTGGATTGTTATGTGAATGTGAAAATCTATAAAAATGTGGTGCCAGTATTATGGAGTGGGTTTTAATCTGACAAATATTTGGTTAGATATAAATGCATAATGAAATATATAGGTAAAGGAGGGGATAGATAAGTAAAAAGTTTGGAAATTTCAGGGAGGAGTAGTGTAGAAGTTACATAATGAGTTGAAGAATATAAACAAAAGGAAGAATATTAATACAAGAATTACGGAATAAGAGTTTATAAGATAAAATAATAAAATAATGATAGTATCAATGAGGAGAAATGTAAATATACCTATATAAAGGAACTAATACTAGATGACAAATATAAAAGGATGAGAGTAACTTATATGTGAGGAGTAAAAAATAGATTCGAGGTCCAGAGAAATGAGAGTAAAAATGAAAAGGATAGAAATAAGATAGTGGATGAGTAAAGAGGAATAATAAAATTATAATGATTATTTTGAGTTTAAATAAATAGGAGTAAAAAGTAAGATTATCTATTGAGACACAAAATATATTTGAGCTAATTAAAACAAATTAGTCAAAGTAATAGGACATGGGAGAAATATAATCAAAGAGATGACGAGCGATGATAGTTTTATAAAGAGAAAGACGAGTGAAAACTGTAGACATAGAGATGGACGGCGGCAAACGTAAAGTGGAAAAAATAATAAATTAGATTTGATACATTAAATTATCGGAGATAAAGAGAGTAGATATAAAATAAACTGTTTTATATAGGTGAGAGAAGATAATATGAAGAAAATTAAACTAAGGTAATCAGAATAAAGCTAAGAGAAAACACATGTACACTCTAAATAGGGTTAATAGAACTTATAGAGATTAGAGGAAATTACTTATAAGAGTATGAATTAATAAGGAGAGTAATCGAGAAGAAATAATGGAGAAAGGCACTTATTAAAGGAAACACTAAATATAGCTAGATAGAGATTAGAATGAGGAGGAGAGAAAGAAAGAAACATAAGCACAAATCTAGAGTAGTAGTGATAAAACTTTACGGAATTCAAGAGAGAGCTTTGTAAATAGTATCATATGAGCATAATATAAAAAGTGACTATGAGGAATACGAATTAATTACAAGACAATAGAATATAGTTTAATCGTAAAGATGCTTATTGAAAAAAAATAATCAAGGAAAAAAAAGATATCCTGATCTTGTGCGCGATAAATTTTTTTCGCACTGAACATGATCATATGACGAAATTATAGGGAGTATATACAGTTGGAAGAACAAAAAGAACAGACAAGGAACAATGCCAAGGGCATTTATGCTCTTAATTAAGTTTGCTGTGTTTAAAAAGACCCTAAGAGAAATAAATCTCTCTTGTCTAGGGGTAAATATCCTATTCAAGACCACAGGAAACCGGAAGCTTAAGGGAGCGAAGTGATTGTCCAGGAATTTATTCCATAATCTGGTAGATACGGAGTAGTGTTGAGGGAAATAATTAAAGTTTAAAAAAAATTGGTAAATATATTGAATTTACTTTATGAAATTGTATCCAGGTAGGAAGCAAAGTTTAAAAAGCACTGAAGATCATAGGATGATGTAAAATACAATGCCAGTAGAAGGGACTTGTACTTTTATATTGCTGGGAAATCTTTCACACGCGTTTTAAACTTCATCTCTTATGAAGCCTAATTCATATTTCATAAGAAAACTCAATACTTAGTCTAGGTATCTTTCATCTTAACTTTAATTTATTTCCCTAACACTACTTACCAGCATTTACTTAAAAATTTCAGGACAATTCCAGTTCCCAGTTTCCTGATGTTCCAAAATAGATGATTTACCTTAAGATGTCCTTTCTCTTGGTCCAAACAAAAAAACTTAAAGTGCAAAATAAGTAGACTCTATTACAGTTACAATTAATTCTATATGGCGTGCCTCAGCATAAACATTCATATTGATTCCCATTGCAATAATGTTTCTTGTTAGTCTAAATAAAAATTAAAAAAATATCTCCAACCTAATATACTAAAACACTATTATAAAGAGATTACATCTCTCTAAATATGAAGGTATTCCTTCTAAGTCTTAATATTAATGTCATCTAACGTAGTTTACTCCTCTTAATCTTTGGAGCTTATAAAGATCGTATCTAATTCAATGTCTTCACTACCATTTATTTGAGGATCCACTTTAAGCACATCATTATTATGGGGATGTATTCCTATAGATAAATGGCCTTAAAATATTCACAATGTCACCACTCCGAGTACCACATTATCTATCCTAGGATCAGAGTCCTTAAATCTCTATGACCATCTTTATGTACATCTATCCTATAGATTCTTAAATAGAAAATACTATTTAAGATCTTTAAGCTTCATTTCAAATGTATATCATTATTATTATCCTTTTAGATTATACTAATATTTAATATCTATTTATATGAGCCTTATTTTATCTAACCTTCAAATTTCTTAATGAAACACTGGAGTTGCATAAATATTACTACTATAAGAGAAACAACACTACACTTGAGTGTTATCTCATTTCATAATTATTCTATTTATTTATTATTATTATTATATTATTATTAATTTATTAATTTTATATATTATTATTATAATTATTAATATATTTAATTTATTATGTAGGATAAGTATGTGAAATAATATATTATTAATACAATTGAAATTATCTGAATTTGTCCATCTTTTTTTAATATATCTATTTTAATTAATTATTTATTATTTCGAGTGATGAAATTATTAATTCCTTATTTTATATTTTTTAGTCCATTATCTATATTTATATTAAGAATATTATTATTATTATTATGTATATATTATTATTATTATTATTATTATTATTATTATTAATTTATTATTATATATTATTATTAATTATTATTTCTTAATTATTATTAAATTATTTACTTATTTATTTATTTATTATTAATATTGATATTTATATTAATAGCAATATACCTTATACAATATTAATACTAGTTCATAACATACATTAACATAATATTATCTGATTAATGTGTAAAACCCAAGAATAAGTTATCTTTAATCCTTTACGATTTCTATCATATAATAATCATCTTAACACCCTTAAAAAAAATTAAACATTATTAATAGTTTTTAGCTTACCATACCTTGTCATAATTAACATTATATATAAAGTATCTTTAATTATATATTTGATTCAATATATATATCATTTTTAATTGTTTATGTTTATGACTAAAATTACTCATGCATATTATTTAATTAATTATGGCACTTATTCATTATATCGGTTTTAGCACCTTATTTATAATAAATTCTATATTAATATAATTTAATCAATATTTTATAGACCTGTAGATGGGATTATTAAATAAACCAAACCCGAAACGTTTACACATGTAAAATAAATAAAATGTGAGAATAGTTTTCACCTCAACTCTTCTATTTCAAATTATATATTAAATGTAAGGTTTCCTAGGAAACATAAATCTTAATTTCTCATATTATACGAGTAATATTAAATATATAAAAGAATATATATAAATAATAATTATATATTATTAGAGTTATTATTCAAAAAAAATTTAAAAATATAAAAACCAATATTTTGATTATATTAATATATATATATAATATATCATATATAATATATTATATATATATTATATATATAATATATTAATATATTATGTGATTAGATTAAATAGAATAGATAGTGCAATAGATAAACTAGATATAGTAGATTAATATAATTAAGATAAGATACGATAATATAGATAGATAATAGTAGATAGATTAAGATATATAGATTTATTTATATATTCTTTATATATTCTAGTAACAAGTTTACAATTTATTTTTTGAGAAAATAGTATAAATTAATAAAAAATAGACTAGTAATAGATGGTATAGATATATGAATAGATAAGATAATTAAGATAGATAGTATATAGATTAGTATTAGAAATAGGATTCACGCATAGATATATCTCGCATAGATTAAGGACACAAAAGGAAAAAGATTTTTCAATGCACACAAATAAGTTATAAACGAATTTAGATGTTCCAGCTAGAGAACACAAAAAAAAAAGAACAGAGTATGCATTTTAGATAGTACTTCAGATACGAAGTAGATACAAATACGATACACCACTAGATAGCATTTACGTGATAGGCATAAGAATACGATAGAGATAGATTAGATTAGATAGATAGATAGATATAAAGTATAGCGCTGGTGTGGCGTTCAGTTTATTTGTCCCATTTGAGCGCTACAGTCATGTAGAAAACGATACAGCAATAAAAAAAATTAAGCCCTGCGATTGAAAGTTAAATTCAAAGTCAAAGTTACAAAAACAAATAAAACAAAGTTACAAAAACAATAACAATAATAGAAGTTCTAAACTTAGAATAAGATAAAAAAAAATTTTAATAGAGTTTTTTACTTTCAAATAACGAGTTAAAATTTATCCCTCTTCCTCTCCCCCCCCCCTCCGCAAAGAAAAAAACTAAAAATTAAACTTATTTAGAGAAAGGAACACTGAATAAATAAATATAGAACTCAAAAGACATTCAAGAGTTTACAAAACTATCATATAAAATAATATTATAGGTAGCTGACCACGATTTTTTTTTCCTGAAGCATTTTAGCCATTCCGTTTCAGAAAAAATTTTTGTGATTTTTTTTTAGTTATTTTTCTTATACTTTCCTTAGTCCTTGACTGGATAGTCTCTCCTACACAAATATTCATAGCTAAACGGTTCTATTATTATTATTATTATTATTATTATTATTATTATTATTATTATTATTATTATATTATTATTAGCTACTGTTATTCTACTCTATATACTTTACTTTATCTTATTCATGGTATTTATCTTTATCATCATCTTATCTTTATGGTCTCTAATTATTATGCTCTATTGTATCCTACTCTTACCTCTTGCGATGTAGTTTATGAATTATTTCACACGTCATACGGTCGGCACTAACATTAAATATTTATTATTATTGATTATTATTATTATTATTATTATTATTTATTCACTATTTCAATTTATATTATTTATTATTACTTATTTTTATTTATTACGTGTATTCATAATATTTATTACTATGTATTCCATTTATTTCAAAAACAATTCTTATATAATATATATCCATCTATATATATACCTAACTCTATAGGTGTAGGTATATCTAAATCCCCAATACCTAAATAGATATGACCTAATACACATATATACCTTATCACCACTACCTATATCCATATATATATAGTGTATATATATTTATATTATAAAATCTTAAACATATAATTCTTTTAATCTTTTATCCTATATTAAAAGAATAATTTCTTAGTTTATATTCCTAATAAACTATCTTCTTCTATTGTCACTCCAACAGACCTACTATATTCTTCTCCTATAATAAAAAAAAGAATATATATAATTTTAAATTTTATCTTTTTTCCATTTCTCTCGTCAAATCCGACTTTTAAAGCAACTGCAGCCCCCGTCCAGCATGCGACAATCAAAAAGATTTATTAAACTCTCTCTCTAGTTCTATTGAATCCTAAATATTGCCTCTCATTAGATCGCACAAACCTGGCATAAGAATTTAATGTGATACCCTATGCTTCTATGTGCTTAGCGGCAAAGTATCAAAAAAGCTCCATAAAATTTCCTAAAATACTTCCCCTCGATACCGAACCGTCTCTGTGGTGCTCTCCACGGATAGTTCGCGTGCATCTGCCGAATTTAAGATGCACGTAAATAGCATAATGCTAGTACTAACATCATTCTCTTTTATCTAAAATGCATGGGTAAGTTGATTGAGTCTCTAATTGCTATAGTTTCCATGTGACATTTTACGATAATACAATAAATGTGATACAAGCGAGAGGTGAGAAAAAGTGTATTATACGAAATGTTTATGCGTGCATTTAAATTATGATAAAAATGTGCCTTAAATAGAGGTTCTAATGTTTTCAAGATGTTTAACACTGCAATAAATTAACTAATAATTGACACTTATTTAACCTAGTGATAATACTATAACATAAATGATGTTAAATGAGCTAAATTTAATTCATCTACCTAAATATTTTATAATAAGATAAACTAATTTTAAAAAAATCCTACATAGGAGAAAAATTAATTTTAAGTTGCTTTAAATAATCGGTATTATTGTTGTGTATATAAAAAACAAAGATAACATATTAATAAACAATATACATAGCTATTACATACACCATATAATGAAATATAAAAGGGAGTGCAATACCATAATACCGCTGCTATTTGCAAAAAAGATAATAATATCAAATTCAAATGAATAATAATCAAATTATAAAATAATTTTCCCTGATTCCAATACGTGTTAGCGCATACCCCTACATGAAAATTAAATAGCTTTAATCAATATTTTATATGAATAAATTGTCAATCATCTTCACAGAAAAGTATAAGAATTTAGACATTTTTATATTTCTGAAGCAATATTTATTTAATGCTTCTTAGTCGCGTACTCTCCTCATCCTCTCACTTTTATCCTCCCCGTTCTGCTAAAACACTGTCAATAAATATAAACTCTTAGAATGAATAGATCCTCCCGATTTTTGTGAAGGTATTGATGGCAAATTTCAAATATTCGTGCATTTGGTTGGTTGGGTAAGACTTTTAATATTTAACAGACTTGACAGAAGCATTTACGTTTCACACATATAATATTCCTGGAAAAGCGCATTCGCAATATCTCCTCTATTAAAACAAAAACTCCAACTTTCCTTTTTCCCTTACCCGACTCGGACTCTCACATACTGCTCACACCCGTAAACAACATAAGACATTTCCTGGACTGAACATAAATAGTGAATTGCTTGGAGACCTCAATCACATCGGTTGCTAAATGAACTCAAAGAAGTCATCGGAAGTCATCTCGTACTATAATTTCGTTTTTTTCTCCTTCTCACTGCTCCCTCTGTCGCTCATTTCCTCCGGTTAGATTTAGTTAATCTATCTCTGTCCTTCCACTGTTACAAGTTCAGTGTCTTTAGACCCTGTAATGAAATATATTTGGGGTAGATCTGGTTTCATGCTCCTCCTTCGAGATTTAGGGTTGTGGCTAAGGCTAAGAGACTTATACCTAACTGTCCTATAGCCTTTTTCTCTTGCGCACCTCTCCTGCGGAGCACCATCCCTCTATCTATCCGCTAATCGTGCACCTGGCCCGCCCTATCTCTTTTCAACACGGTATTACAAACGGCAGGGGATTCGAGGGAATTGCCTTTTCGCATTCCTGACACCAATGCAGTCGCCCTCGTAACACAAGAGGTTCCTTACTCTCACATGAATGTTGTGTGAATATTGGAGACTCAAGGATCACTCGTTGAAGTGCGCCCTTCTTTCCAGCCACATCTGTTCTGTGAAACTCTCTTGCCTCATCTATTTTCCAACAGTATTCATACTTCTCTCTTTAAGTCCACGTCCTGCACCCACCCTGAGGGAATTGCGTTTGGTAACTTCTTTGAAAAAGGGCCCCTGCCGTGAGTGGTGGCATCGGAAAAAAAAAAAGATCTTCCAGACTTTTAACAACTCCGACTCGTGATGTATATGGAGTGGCATAATTATTTTTGTCTTCCTTAAATCGGCATATAGCCTTTCATTATTTTAGATATTGCACAAACTCAATATGCATAAATTTCCCAAGAGAACAGGCTTCCTATTCTTCAAATATTTAAAAAAAATAAAATAATACTAAATACAAACCTTATTAACTATTATTATAGTTTAATATGTAAACACATAATAATAATATAATTATACAGGTTTGCATTTATCATTTTCAAAAACATAAGTTTTAAAAATTCTCGTCTGTTAATCTGAAATTTATTGTCTCTCTTTTGAGCTGTGTCACTATCAAATCAAATGAAATCTCAACACAGACACCAAAAAAAAAAATATATATATAAATAAAATAAAGAAAAACCCATATCTCTTTCAAGACATTAAAAATAATATTCCTTTAACTAAATATTTCCCCAGTGGGATCTTTCACTCTTATTTATTCAAATTTTGACAAAAAAATATAGTAAAAATAAAAATCATTTTTAATAATTTTTTTTTACTCACTGACAGTGAGATTAAAAGTTTTATTTCAAGTATTATTGAGCTCTCCCAAGAGGGATTTCAAATCCTCTCTTAACAAAATGTTTTACAGACTAAACTTAAAAATAATCCAATTCATCTGTCATAAATGTTTATATATATATATATTTTATCCTATATATACATTTAATTCATAATCATAACATTATATATATATATAACGTATCTAAATATTAATATTATATAATAGTATTAATATATATATATATATATATATATATAATATAATATCAGTACTAAGTTATAGTAGTTAAAGATATAAATAACTCACTATAACTTATCCCTGCCTATTATATATAATATCATTCTACTTTGTTTTCAAATACACCTATTACATAAATACTACTACTATATACTAATAATATAATATACAGTAGTTATAATATATCTCTAATAATATATATAAATATATATATAGTCATAATAAACTTACACAGTATATTTATCATTAATATATTAATATATAATATATAATATATTATATATAATATATTATATATATATATATATATTAATATATATATATATATATTATATTAATATATTATTTATAATTATATAATATATATATATATATATAATTAATATATATATATCTATATAACTATATATTAATTATATATTATATAATTATATATATATATATATATATATCTCTATTTTAAATATAAAATATATATATAAATAAGAAAAATACCAGAATAAGAATATATATCGAATTAGCATATAATACGATTATTATTATAAGAATATATATATATATATAATATATATTATATATATATATATATATAAATAAATATAATTAATTAAATAATAATAATATTTATAAAAATTTTTATTAATTATACCTACTTAGAAACTAGGTAACTATTTGTATCGTTTTATAGATTTATTGTCTTTCTATTATGCTTATATTTGTCTTTTGTCTAACTTATTATTTATTATTTTATCTTGTTATATCATATATAATATATATTATACTATACTTATTATATATTAATAATATATATATATAATATATACATATTCATTTATATTAGATTAAATTAATATATATTAATATTAATATTTATTATATAAATATATATATAATACTTATTATATAATTATAATAATATATATAGTATAATATAATATAATTAAACATAAATTAATTATATACTATATATATATATATATATTAATATATATATATAATTATTAATATATTATAGTATATATATATATATATATATATATATTAATATATATATATATATATATATTAATTTATATATATAATATATATCGCTTAATATTTATATACGGTATATTAAATGAGTGAGCTATAATAATACTATTAATATTATATAATAATATAGCTATATATATAATATATAAATATATATATATATATATACTATATATAAAATACTAATAAATAATAATTTTTACGTCCTACTATATATATCTCATAATATTATAAGTAATCACGAAACCATTATAATACGAAGCGAGAAGATAATGGCAATATATGCTGTCAAGAGCTGATGGATACTCCTACTTGATTGAAGGTACCAAAATAATGGGTGTAGGGTTAAAGAAAAAGTATTTGCGAAGGAGAGTCTGTTATCGCATTCCTTATACTGTGCTTATATACCGGTGCAGAAGAATAAGACTAAAAATTGTGTCCAATGAGTTCAAACATTTATGACCTAAATAAAGGGCAAGAGGCATCGAAAGCTTATGGATATGATGTGCAGACAGTATTACGGAGTATATATAGAACATGAATTTTTTGAAGAGCATAATTGGAAAGAATTAAGAAAGATAGAAATATGGAATGAAAGATTCAGAGGGAAGTCGGAAGTGACAACCTATGGTGAGGAAGGATAGATTTGGCAAAATTCAGATGGTGGGACATTTGAATGTTGCAGGAGACAGGCTGGAGAAGGAAGGTGATTGCGAGTGGAGACCAGATGGAAGAAGACCGAGAAGGAAGAGCCAATTCAGAGTTAAAGGCGGAGTAGATGAGGTACGAGAGCTTTGTAGATAGAATGAGATAAGTAGGGCTTTCACTTTTTGAAATTCTTGTGTAAGAATGCGTCGATGCAACCAAGGAAATACAAGAATTTAAGAAGAACTGCTGAAAGGACAGAGCCGCGAGTGAGACGCCGCATTGATTGTCTGAAGCTCCAATGACTAGGTTAGGTGCTAGTTAGGCTTTTTCCCACACATAGACCCAGATGAACCTTCCTGGGGTAGAACAAACTAGTAAAGACTAGATATAAGATAAATTTCTATTAAATTATTCTCAAATATTATAGTTATAGTTTTTATAAATTATATAATAACAAATTGAATAGGTTATTTAGTACCTTAATGTGAGTATATCTATATTAGTCCTTCATTAAGGATCCATATATCAAACTACTTAAGCTAACATTACCCTTATCATGTATTTTATATATAGAATAGAATTTGTCTTAAATGAATAGCCTATACAAGATATGAATTTATAAATATAACCTGATTGAGTACTTTTAATTCAGGATAAGATATATGTTATGAATGATATTATATAGACTCTTTATTTCACTTCTTCACCATATTATATAAAGTCTTAATGATATCACATATATTATATATATAAATGTATCTAATTTCTATATAATAATTAAATAGTACATATTCTATCATATATACCAAAACATATCACCGAATTATATAATAAATATATCTAAAATAATTATATATATCAGTCACAAAAGGACATATGTCAAATAATAGACGGAGCAAGGAGCAACATATTATATTATTGTCAACAAAACAAATAGAACATAGCCAAAAAAAATATAAAACGTGATATCTGTTTTTGAGCACAATATAAATATATTTTTTCTTTCTCCGCACCTCTACCGCCCCATTCATGGAGGAAGATAAATAAAATCATATCCTAAGATGAGCGACTCAATTAACAACTCAAAAAAATTTCTATACAAACATCTAATGAACGCTCTTTGCAATAATTATACAAGAAAACCATACTATTTATAAGAATAAAACTCATGATAAAGTATTCATGATTCAAGCACAAACAATATGAGGACATTTAATATGATAAAATAAAATTTACATTTATATCTATATCATAATCCCAATATATTATTTATAAGAAAATATATTAATAACATTAATAATAATAAATAAAATTTCAAGATCAGTACAATAGAACGCCTGTGTTGTTTGATAGAAAACGAAGGAGAATATAATTATTTAATTATGAAATGTATATAATTTATTATTATTATTATTTATCATATCACTATTATTAATATTACTTTATTATATTATTATTATGTCAAATTAATTATTATTATTCATTATTAATTATTCATTATTATTATTTTTCATGTATATAATATATGTATGTAAAAGATATTTTTTAAATTTTATTATTCATATTATTATGATAAATCGATTTTAATTTATCACATATTAGTTAATGATAATAGTGTGTTCGTAGTACGTCAGAGTAAGATTTTTTTATAGGATAGTAAGTGAGAACGTAAAGCTTAATCCTAGATAGTAAAGTAGTAACGGATCTTCTTTGCGTGTTTGCTTCTATCTAGCTAGAAATTACATCCATCTACTATAAAATGATATATCTTTGTAGACTTATAATCAAGCTTTCGGAAACAATAATTTATTTTGCTGGAAAATACGCCTTTTTATCTCGGATTGAATTTGAACCGTTAAAGCTATACCACAGAGATAGTCATGCGCTGAAAATGTATAATATCCTGAAAGTTACCTCTTTTCATGTCGTGGTGCATGAAGTGTAGTTTTATGTATATAATTATCGACATTATAAAATAATACTATAAGAGATTTTCTCACTTGTAACAAGAATGATATAAATAAAAAATTTAAATACAGTAATATGTTTTAAAATGGTGAGACTGCTGCATAGTATATTAAACATTTTCACTCGGTCACAGTTTCGAATGGAAAGGTAGTTAGAAAGTATTAATGTATTTTAGTGTTTAACTTCGAATGGTTTGAACCATCGAACAGGTGGAGAAAAATGAAGAAGAGTGGCAACGAGTTAAACTTTTATTGGCAATTCTAATATTTTAACATTTACCAGATCAAATAAGTTTTCACGTTGTTCTATTTATTTTTTGACTCTTTGAGGCACATATATCTCGTGTTCAACTTTAAGTTTGACTTTAAAAATGTTACCAGATGTATTAATATTTTTAATGACCTAGTTCAATATATAAATTGCTGATAAATAATATTTATTTAGGAAATTGGTTGGAGTATGACTTAACTAAAAGCGTTCAGATTTGCGAACCAAATTTCTCTATAAGCTAAAATAAGTAGAGCAATAATATATTAAGATCTAATTAGACTATTACAAATCCTCTACCTTACTATCTGAAGCGATTGAACTATTTGGCAGGAACAGTAATGCAATAGGGTAGAAACATTGACTTCATATTACGCTTAAATAATACTCCCGAATAATGTAATAATCTATCTGTGTTCTAAATATCTAATCCTCTCCTGCTTTTTTATTCAGCTATCTCATAGCTATAGTGCTGTCACATTCCGCAAATTATATCTCCATGATTCTCACAGTGAGTGAAAAGAACACATTATTATTCAGCATCTAGTTCATAATATATTATAATACACCAGGAATTTCTATAATATATTTTTAGGGCAATCTTCTATCCCCGCTACAGAAGCATTAGATGGAGCATAACAGCGTAGTAGAGAGAACTTTTATCTTATATTTGTTGGAATTCTCTTGATCACAATTGACTTTTTTCTTAGGTCAATCTTCACTTATTAATAACACCACGAGCAATAATATAATATGTAAAATTCACGAAGAAGACACGAATACTTTGTGAAACCATATACACAATGCATAAATGTAGTCTATACTAAATATACATAATTTCCATTAATTTTTGAATATAATTACAATGTTGAAATCTTGGGTGTTTAAATATTTCGATAGGTTGAAAAATTTTATTTTATAAGTATATTTCTATAATTATTTGTTTTAATCTATAATTATTATTATATTATTATTATTATTATTTATTATTATTGAAAAGAAATTTGAATTAAAGAAAATTTACTTTTTATTTTATTTATTGAATATATTCAATTCTGTGTTACATATTAATTATTATCTTATAACTTTATTATTTTATTTATTATTATTATTTGTTATATTTATTATATTATCTTCTTGATCTATATTATTATTATTATATTATTATTATTATACATTATAATTATCTTCAATTCATTTATTATTATTATTTAATTAATATAAAATAGTGGTATATAATATATTAATACCAAGCTAGATAAAGTTTTAACTGAAAAAAAATCTTACTTAAAATAAATTAATAAGATAACATACAATAGAGACAGTAAGAATTCCTAGGCTTTTCATTTTTAAGTAAGTTAACAACGATTAAGAAGTGTCATTTTTATAGTTAGAGAGAGATTTATTTTTCTTTTTCTCTACATAAGAGCACTTTATAATAAGACGATTACTAAATTGAGTCAACTAACAATAATACTAATGAATATATATATATATATATATATATATAATATATATATATATATATATAATATAATATATATATTTATATAATAATATATATATTATATATAAATATATATATATTAATATATATATATAATATATATAATTAATAATATATATATATATATTATATATTAATATATATTATTTAATATATTATAAATATATATATACATATATATATTATATATATATATTAATTATATATATATTAATATATATATATATATATAATATATATATATCTATAGTGAGATAGCAATAGAGCAGATTAGATCATTTTTATTTGTGAGCAATTATTCCTAGCGGATGACAAGATTATACTATAACGGATTATTGATTTGATATTAATATATTTTAATAAAATATATATATTTATAATATATAATATATATATATAATATTAATATATATTATTATATTTATATTATTAAATTCAAAATATATTCTCTCTTACTCTCTTACTCTCTCTCTCTCTCTCTTATTTATCTATATCTCTATAATCTTCACTATATATCGTATATCTCTATCTATCTCATCTATCTCTCATCTCTCTATCTTTTCATCTTTTCACTCACTATCTCTCTCTCTCTCTCTCTATTTACACTATATATTATATATATAAACTTAAATAATAGTATATATATAATATAATATTATTATATATAAATTATATATAATATTATATATTAATTATTATATATTATATATTATATAATATATATATATAATAATATATATATATATTATATATAATATTAATATTATAATATATATAATATATATATAATATATTATATATATATATATATATATATTAAATAATTTACTCTATACTCTTATCCATTTTATCTTCTTATATATTTCACTATTATCTTTTAATCTATCTATCTATTCTATCATATCTTATCATATCTATCAAATTACTATCTATTCATATATCTATCTATCTAACTATCTATCATATATTCTATACTATTTATCTTCTCCTCTCTATTAATTTATATATTAAGCAATATATACAAATGAAATGAGAGTCAATGATCACGAAAACTTACTCACTCACAATAAAGTAAAATAAATATCTTCATATTTCTTTGAGAATTCATATTTTGAGGATGATAATAAAGGATATATATATAATGATACATAATATATATATATACTATATACTAATATATATATATATATATATAATATATAAATATATATTAATATATATATATATATATATATAATATAAATAATATATATAATATATAATATATAATAATACTATAAATATTATATATAATTAAATAATATTAATATTAATATATACATAATATATAATATATATATATATTATATTAATATAATATATATATATATTATATAATAATATAATAATAAAAATATATATATATATAATATATATTATAATATTAATTAATTAATATATATATATATATATTATATATATATATATATATATATATATATATATAATATATATATTATATATATTAATATAATATATAATTATATATGTATATCACTTATACTCTCATTTAATTAAAGGATAGTATAATCAATATAACAAGTAACATGTAAATATTATTCTGTAAGTCGGCAGAAATCCGTACTTACGTTATAAGAGCAGTATCGCAATCAATGCAGTGCTACGTGTATAGTCATTAAAAAGCTCCAATAGGAAGATGACGTTAGTAGAAGTTTAACCACATATATATATAATATTATTATATTATAGATACTTATATATTTTATCATGCACAGGGTGCAGGTATATATATACACATATTTTTAAATGTGTATTAATTAATAACTATGTTTATAGGTTTGGTACTTTGCCTACCTATCATACTGTGACTTTATAAATTAGGCACTATGTATATATATATATATATAACTATGTATATAAATAAAATACTATGTTTTATAAATTAGGCACTATGTGTATGTATATAACTATGTATATAAATAAAAAAATACTGTGTTATTTAAGTTAAACACTATATGTAGGTATACCTAAATTACTGCCAAGTGAAATATAATTAATCCGAAAAAAAATACGTATTTAACTGATAATTATCTAAGATTCTGTATCACGTAAATATATATTATATATTTAATATACTATATATAGGTATTATAACATATCTACTATTTATAAAGGTAGACAAAGTTCACTATAATTATATATAAATATATATATATATACATATATATTAATATATATACTCTATAATTATAATTAATAATATATATATATATTATATATATATTATATATATATAATATTAATATATATAATATATTATAATAAATATGGTATAGATAAGTAATTAGTAATAAATAAATGATATGTAAAGGTGATGACGAATTGATGTATATAGTAATAACTAAGTATGCTTATTATGATCGACCTAATACATAAAGCATTATTTGTATAAATTACTTATAATTCCAATACTTATATTCATACAAGACATTGTCTAAATATTTTAATTTTAGTGAAAAAAAAACATTATCTGAGAAGAGTGTAACAAAGCATTCATGCTGACATTAATAAATGAGCTTTCTCAATTAATATTTTCCCTTCGAGTTTTATCTGCTTGAAAATGAGTATGCACAAAGAGCATCGAAGAGCGGTGTGGACTACTGTACACTCTAAGAATCCAACATGTATTACCACCAACGTCTTCTCTGTGTCCTCGCCCCAACGCTCCAGTCTTGAAGAGGATATATTGAAAAGTGTGCTAAGATAATTCTACAATTTGAGAAAATGGATTATATCAGTCTTATTAAGAATATTGTGCACACACTAAAAATATATAGTCAAAGTTAATATATTACTCTAAATATTGAGATATTTGTCACTTTTCAAATAAAAGAAGGAATATGTGTTTTGCACTCATGCTGTTGACTATGTTTTTGTGAAGAGAAATCAGCGATACACTAAAATTTTTGGTTTACTTAAAGAGTTAATTCATGATATAGAGGGGAGACATAGACCCTGTCTCTCTACACTTATGTATATCATTGTAAGTATATTTATACCTTCCACAAGGCACTCCACCCTAGAGAGAGAAATCACATAAATATATACTAATACGCGCAAATAAAATCTTTAAACACGTCAAAGACGACAATAAGAGGACGAATTGCGTAAGAACATTCGATGCATATTCTTGGTGAGTTGAGAGAAAAATATCAAGATTTTTGCATCTTCTAAAATTAGATATTCATACGCGGTTGTGTTTAGAGAAAGACCCTTATCTTTCCTGTGGAGGTGGAGATGTTTGTTCATAATTTTACTCACATTCAACTTAATTTTTCTTCGTCAATATGGGGCAAAGGAGACAAAAGTCAAAACACAAAGTAATAGGAGTAGAGTAGTAGACGTAATACTACAGAGAGAAGAGACTGATATGAGAAGAGAGGAAGCATCCGAGTTGATAGAGCTAAGATGACGCGTGAGTAGATATGTATTGCGAAAAACTTTGCTGTTTTATGCTTCTTTCACACTACAACCCAAATTCTGCTTAATCTAACTACTTTATTTGTTTCCTAAATTACTTTTTGGAGGTATCATTTTTATGCCGTGCGAATATGTTAGATATGCGATTACACATACACTAAAATAATATAAAATAAAAACTATTAAATTACAATAAATTAAACTTAAAATTTTTGCTATATCATCCTTGAGCGGATTGTCACTGGTAAAATGAAATTCTTACCTACATAAATATAATTGTATTATCGATTAATTAATTTAATAATGAGATATAATTACATGTAAGTATGATAAGAATGTGAGTTTTATGGAGTTTACTTTTGAGTATTAATAGATTATTATCTAGAGTATATATATTTTTTAACCACTATATTATTTATAAATTGGAGGATTAAGAGGATCGAGAGAAACTATAAATGAACATGAGAATTACTGATTGAGAGTAAAATAGTATTATTAATCAAACACAGATCTAATATAACATAAATATCAAAAGAGACAAGTGATATTTATAATAATATTGTTCTAAAATAAAAATAATAATATAATAAAAATAATAAATAATACAAATTTGTGAATTTTATAATAATGATCAAAAAAAAATCTATATAATAATAATAATACAATTAATAAATTAAATAATAATAATAACAATGAGATGAAGTAATTATAAAAGATATTATTTTTCTTAGAATTAATTGCACATTAGTATGAAAGGTCATTAATAATTATATTTACTTCTAACATGAATAATAATAATAATAATTAAATATAATAATAATAAAAAGCATCACCATTATATTAATTGTAATAGAAGAACTATAATAATAAGTATGCGTATATTTTTATATTACATAGAATCATCAAAGTTTTTAGTATTGACAATATCTATAATTAATAATATCTTATAATTAAATACACATCGAATGAGAGAACTATATTCATTTTATATCCAATAATTAGAAATAATAATGGATTTCAAATATATACATATAATATACACTTATAATAATAATCAATAGATTTGGAGAATTATAAATGGTAATAAATTAATGAATAATTAATAATTAAGAGAGTGCAAATAATAATAATAATAATAATCTGAGAGAAGTACATAAGTAAAAGAATACACTATATAATGATATAAATGAAGCAGCTTGAAATATAAATAATAATTATATAAATTTATTATTTTATGAGATAAAATTTTACTATCAAATGCCGTTTCAATAAAAGTTAACTTGGTAATTAGCAAATTATTATAATAAAATTAGTTAAATTATTTATTCTACAACTATGCTAATTCTATATGAATGTTATGACAATTTGCACCCTCATTAAATTATATGTAAATTCGCGAAATGATGCAGTATATCCGATACCAAATGTAAGAGCTGATAACTGAATTTGCCTTTATATTATGCAGTTATAGTTTAGGTAGTACACGAGTGGTTTATTTAAGTTAAATTTAACATATAAGATATGGAATAAGTCGTAATTACTAATAGTCATTTTTTCGAAGAGGACAATTAATGCTAACAAGCATTCATATCTATTTCGCTTATGAAATATAACTTAGTATTGTATGACATATATGACGAAATTGGAGAGAACAGATTGGAAGTGTATGATATATAGTAAGCCACTATTACATACTTTGAAAAGTAATCGAGACATAAAAATGATGTCAGTTACAGATTTCTGTGACTCTAAGCCAGATTTTATAACTAACTGAAGTTTATGTCTAATCACTCGATGAACGTAAGAGAGAGGAGAGAGAC
Source organism: Trachelipus rathkii (assembly GCA_015478945.1). Lineage (NCBI taxonomy): Eukaryota > Metazoa > Arthropoda > Malacostraca > Isopoda > Trachelipodidae > Trachelipus > Trachelipus rathkii. Next base: position 26,912 of record JABUQX010032808.1, read on the forward strand.
GGCTTAAAAATCTCTTTTCTCTGTATTTCCCAGTGGCGAATATCAACGATGATTTCTATACTGATTTGGCCCATCTAACTATTTATCTGTTTCACAATGAGACATGCGGATGCGGATTTGATAATGAATCTTTATAAAGATATGGTGAGACGCGTGCAAGGATTTAAGGACGAGAGTGTGTGCGCGCGTGCGCGAGAGCAATTATTCCTGTCAGGCTGTCGACGGAGCAAACGCACTAAACTGCTGTTGACTTGTATAATTGTTAAACTGTTCTTGAGAATAAATATATTCTACATACTAACCCTAACATATAAAAATAAATAACATAAAATGAGTAACAAATTTAAAAAGAATGAGACATTAGTGAAGCCAGAAGGATATCAATTTCGAGTTAAATATCAAAATATAGATTAATTATAGCAGCCATAATAAAATTATAGTGAAATTGGTGTAACATAAATAAATGGTATTAATATAATATTGGGACATACTGATGTTTTCAACTAAATAAAGCGTATTTTGGAGAATATGAGTATTTCACCTTAAAATTAGATATGAGTAATTACCTATATTAAAATAAAAAGTTGTATCACATATTTGTTTTTATACTATAATGACTAATTCAAGAAGACTTTATCACACTAAGTATTAACGAAAAATACGCATGAAAATACTTATTCATATATATATAATCACAAGACAAAGTATCGATAAGAAAATAAATGTTATAAATAAAAAATAAAGATTAGATTGGTATGTTAAAATTAACTAGACTATCACTATAGTATAATGCATTTTCCTCAAGGAAGAAGGTAAAGCTTAGCGATATAGAAAGGTAAAATAAATACAAAAGTACTCAATACTTGTGCTTTTAATTAAAAAAAAACACACACACACACATTATATTATATAATAATAACTATATTATACTATATACTAATATATATATACTATATATATATACCCTAACATGAAGTGGTCGAACATGAGTTCCATTTTGCATGGTTTGACATGAACCGTATTAGGAATTGGCGTTTGCTCCAGCTTTATTTTGATTTGGTGTTGCAATGTAACGTAAACAAGTCTTACAGGTATCACGTAGGATGTCACTAATCACGCTAGCGTATTCATAAGGTTAAGTAATTATTTATATATTTAAATTAATTCATTATTATATTTATTATTTTAATATTAATTATTATATATAATTTATTTAATTATAATTGCCTATTAATAATTAATATACATGAGATTTCTTAATTATTGTATATTATTCTAATTAATATTTAATAAATTATAATTTTAATATTTAATTAATTTAAAAATAATTTAATATTTACGTAATTTTTATTCCCAATAATTATTATATTCATTATATTAATTATTATTATTAACAATTATATTCTGTTTAAAAATAATATTATAAATAAAATAATTTAATTTAATATTAATTAATTTCAAACAATTTGCTTATCTTTTACTTGATAGTCTTCTTTAATGTAATTATATTATATATTTAATTAATTATTTAATTAATTTATTATATAATAATATTAATTTAATATTATATATAACTACTTTGTAGTACATAATATACATCATACAATATATATATACTAATATATGGGCTTAGATAAAATATATGGCTTATGTGTTTCACGCGTCTCAAATAAACAGAATCCTCCATATATATCATCATCCTTTGTATACAATACTTTTATCAGCAACTATATAATAACATCTATCCGATAACTATAAACACATTACATTATCCTTACTCTAATCTCACTCAACTATCACAATACAAACCTTTTTATTATGTGAGAGTATTTTCACTCAATCAGAATATATTATTATTTCATGACATATTCCACTCTCAGATCACATTAAGTTGTACTATTAGATATAATAAATATGTATATCTATATATAATTATAATAAGTAGTTTATCAACTAATTACTGGTAATGTATAGCGAGTATAGGAGTAGCTACATATATATTATAATTTTATGAATGAGTATCACATTTTATGGATTATATTTGGAGTATATATCACACCGATATATATATTAATATATATATATACAAATTACTTTCAAAATTGTCACATATGATATATAATAGTTATATAGTATATATATATAGTAATAGTATATATATAACGGTATTATTATGTAGTATCTCTATATATATATTATAATAAATTTATAAATAATATTTATCTTTCCTATTAATTAGTGAGAACCGAGTAATATATATAGTGCTTAGTATTTAGACTATATAGTTATATAACTCATATTATACGTGAGATATTACAATATAAACTTATAAAAGTAATCTAAACCTCACATATGAGTAATACTAATACCTTTAAAGTCATATAACTAAACTTCCTACCACATAAAAAAATGATTTTTTTATATATTTAAAATAAAAAAAGAGTGAGGGAAAAATAATTTCGTTCTTATTTTACTCGTAATTATCGATTATCACTTTATATATTCTGTCTCAACATAAGAATTGCAATAACTACCCTACATAAATCAAATCTTGTATCGCTATTGAAAAACACCCATAAAGTATTCACCCTGCCTGGGAATGGACGAACCTGGACCTAGCACTACTACGCTAATTAATATTGAACCACCACGAGACCCAGCGATGAAGCTGAGAAGAACTACCACATAGCCTACTTCCCAATTAGTTCATATAGGGAATGTTCGTACCTTCGCTGTGTTCGTTGATTTTCTCTGATTCTGCGTTGTCTGTGCGTGGTGCAATGCACACTTACGCGCTTATAAAGCTTAAAATAGTCAAGGTTCTCGATTCCAAGCATAACACACACCACATACTTATAGCGTGTTTTTTCATACAAATTAGATTGCGAGTGTGAGTATGAAATCCAATTATGTACAGCAATCTTTCGAAGCGACCTCCGAGTTTTGTTCGTTAAATGTTATCTGTGTGATTTAACTCACTTGTTCGAGTATCTATACACACTGTTTGGGACCCTTCCACCTCCCGCGCGGAACAAATTGTGAGAGGGATAGAACAGCGCACTATAGGAGTATTTGTACACATAGGAAGTATTTTTATGTGTCGAAAAATTTCTTTCGTGTGAGCGTACACATCGGGCCGCCGGTGCCGTCAAAAGCACGATACATTCAGCGGGCCAAACTTTCCGCTTAAAAGGAGGTTCCAGAGTTCCTATTAATCCAGCACAGAGTACTAATATCTCACCTCGAGTAATAAGAGTGGAGATGTTTATTCAATATGAATAAATTACTAAAATCTGAGTATGTTAATCTGATCATAATAGCAAAATATAATTAATTAAATTAATATCTATATAAAATATATAATAATAATATATAAAAATTAAATAATAAATAATAATATAAATAATAAATAAAATTAAATAATAATATAATATTAAATTAATAATATAATAATTAAATATAATTAAATATATAATAATAATGAGAGTAAATCGAGACAATAGAGAAACACAGAAAGTTAGGTTACGAAGTATTCAAAACACATATGTTATAATAATTCATAATAATTATATCTAATGTATTTCGAAAGAGAGTAAACATTATGCTTGATCCACTGTCAATTAATAATACAGGAGAGAAAGATGAATAAGGAGAAAAACAATTATATGATTACATAATAACTAAAATAAATGACTATAAAATCAGATGAGAACTAATAATAATAAGAGTATAAAGTACCATGAATATAATACATACTGAGGAGGATTTGTTAGAGAAATATTAAGTTATAGTAATTAATAAGACAAATTATTAATAGACAAGATGACATATAATAATATAACACTATAAATAAATGTTTCCGAATAAATAATTAATAATAATAAATAATAATAATAACGAAATCAAATATAAATAATAAAATAATAAATAACTATAATTCATAATATATACATAACAATGACTCCTATAATAATCGATAAATAATGGAGATGCCAATAATAGATACATAATAATAATAAATAAATATAATAAAATAATAATAAAATAATAATAAATAATTAAGTAAATAATAAATACAATGAATAATAATCAATAAAATTAATAATAACAATACTAATATGTTAATGAATAAGTTAATAGAGTGAATTAAGCATGAAAATAATAGAACTGATTAGTGAAAAGGAGAATAGATAATAATACATTACTCTAGTATATATGGAAGATAAATTAACTAGAGAATATATTAAGTATTACACTCAAAAATAGAATATTGATTAATATCTTTTTTAAGAGATATCTATAACACTTATATCTAGCCACTTCTTCCGGGTACGTCATAAAAGATTCTATAAAATAGTTAATTGATCTAATAGTAATTATAATTATTTTGTATTAAAAATCTAAGGAAAATATGTTTACTAATTATAAAATATCTTGTTCTGTAAAGAGGAAAAAGATAATTAATAAACGATTTGTAAGTTAATGAATGAATATAAGAAACTACAGCGAAAGTATAAGGAACAACAAAGAGATCTACGTGAAATAAAGTAAAACTATTGATCAAGTTGCTCTCAAATGAGAGCACGTAATAAAGTTACTCCTCTACAACAAACAATACCGAAAATTGACGGACCCCTAGGAGGTTCATAAGGTATCCTTTTACTATTAACATATATATAAAAAATGACTATTTGTAAATAAATTGGATGGGCAAACCCCTTGAGTACTCCCTCTAGAGATGATGGCAGGGTCAGAGGACGATATCACGAAGGATATCTTGAGGTGCCAGAATGGACTTGCTATTTCTCGAAAAGGTACAGTGTTGTGCCAGAAAACACACCTGAAGGGATGTATTTCGAGGTGTCCGTCGTAAGGCAGATTTCACAGGTTGAGAGGCCAGTCGTGAGTCACTTCCATGAAATTGAGGTAAATTACAAGAAGGAGGTACCGATGAAAAAGGTAAGACGTCAGGAAGATTTGAAACTTGAGGTAACGAAGGAGAAGAAACCGGAACGATAAGTTCATAAACCGGAGAATGAGACACAGGAAGAAAAACACCTGGAGAAGGAGGAACAAGATCAATGTCATTCGACAGTTCAGATTGCAAAAAGGCTGGTTTAAGTTTATCAAGGGAAATGATTTCCTCTCTGTCTAGACGTTTGAACTGTAAAGAATTTTGATGAACGCCGTAGGACTGTAAAGGGACCTTTGTACTTGGGTGAAAAAGGCCATTTATGGCAGTCAATTCGAAAAAAAACATAAAAATAATATATATATAGCATATATATATATATATATATATATATATATATATATATATATATATATATATATATATATATATATATATATATATATATATATATATATATATATATATATATATATATATATATATATATATATATATATATATATATATATATATATATATATATATATATATATATATTGAAGTATAATG
>JABUQX010032809.1:17500-20000 GCA_015478945.1 Trachelipus rathkii
GTGAGGTCGTTAGTCGTTAATGTTTATTACAAATTTAAAGAGAAAAAATAAGATACTGAAAGAAGAAGGAAATAGGATATAAGAAAATATAACATCTAATATATATATATATATATATATATATAACGCCTCGTGGCGCAGGAGGTTGAGTCATGTATATAACCTTTATATTCCCATATATATATAACATATATATATATATATATATATATATATATATATATATATACTCAACGGTACATTGTTTGGGGGTGCCATCCCCATGTTTTCGGTTCAGGGCCACTGCTGATAGCCTTGTATATACTTATATATATATATATATGCTGCTCAATATATATATATATATATATATATATATATATATATATATATATATACTATATAACTGCTATATATATATATGCTATAAATATACAACAACAACATATATATCATATATGTATATTGTTTATCTCAAATCTTATATATTACTCTTATAACATATATATATATATTATATTAATAACATATATATATAGCTATATGTAATAATATGTATATATATAACCAATATAACAACAATATATATATTTGCTTATATTTGTAATAACCTTGTAGTAGCATGCCAGCAGCAATATTCAGCAACCACCCAGCAGCCAGCTAGCCCAGCAGCAGCAGCGCCAATATGTAGCCCAACCGCTTTTATGCTGCTCCAGCCATAGCAGCAGCCAGCAGCGCTATATATCTTTCAGCTCAGTATGTTTATATAAATTTATATGGGCTTTAAATATATGCCAGTAGCCAGCAGCAGCAGCCAGCCACTGCTGCACTATAACATATAGCCAGCAACTATGCTGTAGCCAACCTTGCGAACATATAACGCCACAGCACTCATAAATATATATACTCATATATTTATATAATTTATATAGGCTATATATATATATATATATATAATAATATATAAATAATGATAATGACAAATAAATAAAATAAATATATATTTACATTGTTGTTATAACACATTATATATCTATATATATATACACAATATATATATATATATATAAATATAAATATATATATATATATATATATATATATATATATATATATATATATATTATGTATATATATATATATATATATATATATATATATATATATATATATATATATATATATATATATTTATATGCTATTATATATATATATATATATATATATATATATATATATAATATATATATATATATATATATATATATATATATATATATATATTTATATATATAAGATTTTCACACTTAGGCCTTTGACATATTAGTTCCCGTTGAAACGTCACTATATCGAGTTGAAGCGAGTTTATACACTATATATATCTCTATATATATCCTAGGCTTCTTATAACTGGGTTTCAATCATACCATCGCTGTTGGTAAACCAGGCGTGTTACCACCTGACCACGATGAGCTAAAAGAAGATCTCCCGTTTACTTCTGAAAGATTTTCATCTTCCCAGAAGAATAAGCTGCATCAGTCTGACAGTGAACCTTTGGCAGACCTCCTGCTCACACTCCGAGGTGCGGGTCACACAGAGAGAGGGATTTGATTGGGCAGAAAAGTATAATTCAGGACTCCCACATGTATACGCAATGTAAGAGTGCTGTAAAAATACACTCTTTTCTGCATATATAATCATCCTAGGCTTTCTTATAGCTGGGTTTCGAACCAACCCCCTCGCTGTTGGTAAAGTAGGCGTGTTCATTGTCAGACTGACGTACCTTATTCTTCTGGGAAGATGAAAATCTTTCTGAAGTAAACGGTAGATCTCCTTTTAGCTCATTGTGGTGAGGTGGTAACACGCCACTTTACCAACAACGAGGTTTAAGGGTTTTGACCGGTTGCGTTAAGCGCAGGGATATGATTTATATGCATATAAAAGTGCACGTTTTTACCAGCTGCCGGAGGTCGGAGTCGGAGTCGTCGAGTCGTGCAATCTTCCAGGAGTCGGAGTCGGAGTCAGGTCGAAAATTCTGTGCAAAGTTGAGGTCGGAGTCAGGTCGGGTCGAAAATTCCTTTGTAAGCACTAAGCTGAGTCAGAGTCGAAATTTTGAATTTGACTGCTGGGGTCGGAGTCGGAGTCGAAAAATTTATTTATATATAAATATGTGTGTGTGTGTGTGTGTGTGTGTATTATTATTATTATTATTATTATTATTGTGTGTCATAATGTCTCATCAATGTGTGTGTATTATTATTATTATTATTATTAATTAAAAATGTTGTTATAATTTTAGGAAAAGGAAGTTTCATTTTGTTTCTTGCAAATTTTGAAATTTATATATATATATATATATATATATATATATACTGCCTGCTGCCTGCTGCTGCTCTATATACTCACTGTTCTCTACTGTTCCTCACTCTCTCTCTCTCTCTCTCTCTCTCTCTCTCTCTCTCTCTCTCTCTTTGTATACTCTCATCACCTTCCTTTATTTTCCCAAGACTGGGTTGGGTGC
>JABUQX010032809.1:30000-33581 GCA_015478945.1 Trachelipus rathkii
ATATATATATATATATATATATATATAAATACTATATATAATTTTTATTGTGCTCATTTTCCTCTTTCCCCAGATTAGAGGTGAGGTGCGTAGCATACACCTGAACAGAAAAGTAGTATAAGAACATTGACCGTTCCCTTTATACCCCCAGTGAGAAATCGTTGCAAGCAGAAAAATCCACCCTGAGGCTTAATGAGACTGCGACGGACCCTCAGTTTATATAGTTCATTAATATGCCGTTCTAACAAATCCAAGGTATAGTTGACAGGTACATTAGTAAATAACGATGTTACATCGAAACTTACGACTTCGTAGTTGGAAAAATTTAAGTTTCTAACTTTTTGAACAAAATCCTTAGAGTTTTTCAGGTGGGCTGTTGATATATTTCCTAGGAAAGGTTTTAATTTTGAAGCCAGACATTTTGATAGTTTCTGGGTTGTGCAGTTTATGTTGAATATAATAGGTCTCAGGGGAATATTTTCTTTATGAAGTTTTGGTATTGCATAAAATCTAGAGAGTATAGGTAGATATGCCTTGCATTTTTGAATGAGGTCCTTCTGATTTGGAATGATTTTACTGATTGAATTGTTGAATTGTTGTTGGGAATTCTTTAAGGGGTTTGTATTTATTGAAATATAGGTATTGGTGTCTTCAAGGAGGTTTTGTGCTTTGTTTGTGTAGTCCACAAGGTTCATCAAAACGATATTGTTCCCCTTATCTGATCGGGTAATTACAATTTCTCTGTTGGCTTGTAAATTCTTCAGCGCTCTAAAAAATCTCATGGGAAATCCTGTGTGTTATAGGAAGTTCTTTTGTAGTTTTAATAGGAATCCGAACAGTATGTCACAATTTAAATCAATACTTCGGTTTTATTCTCTCCATTTATTGAAACTTATACTTTGGTTTATCCAAGGATCCAGATTGGGCATTGAAAAACTCAGACCGAAACCTAATAGGAATTTATCTGTAGTTTGATAAATTCTTAATATTACATGAGTTACTATGTTTATTCCATGGACTATTGTTGAAAAGTCGATCTAATTTAAGATTTAATTGATTTCTCTTGTTACTAACCTTTCTATCTTTTATTTCACAGGCGAAATCTAGTAGTCTTGTAAATAGGTTATGGTCATTAAAGCTGTAGTAGAAACCCTGTTGGAAGTGTTTAAAGTTCCAGTAGTTATATCTAAATTTTGTTTTTATTGACTGTTTAAGACCCTGTATTCTGTTGTTAAGAATTTGACATAATATTATCGGGAAAGGTTCGTGTTTTTGGACAAAAATATTTCTGGGTATATAAAGCTCATGGGGATTATACAGTCACTCAAACAACTCTTCAAAAAATTTAAATTACACTTCATCAAATTCGCCGATATCAATGAGTCCAAATATTTATAAAAAAGTTTCTTTAAATTATAATGTTGGTTTAAAAAGATGGATACCTCTTGTTGTAAATCGGGATTCATTATGTATAGATTGACACTTCTACTAATGCTCGTAGTTTTTTTATTTATTGATAGATATTATCCCTTGAGGTAATTCAATATATGAAAATTCTACAGATTTATTTATTTGCAACAAACATTTAAATTAAATTCAAACACTATTTAATTGAAGTGGGTCTGTTGAATTTTCATATATTGAATTACCTCAAGGGATAACATCTATCAAATAAATAAAACATTTAAATAAATAAAACGTCTATATAAACATAAACACTCCTGCAACACGTCTCGAGAATCTTGAATCTAATAACTTCTATGTTCTGTGGCTAAATATCTTTCTCCCTACTACTATCATTATCTTGTGTTTCTCCTACTGCTCCCTAATGGAACAGATTTTCACGTTCTTTTTGACTATCTTACTACTTCTCATGAGACTGTTACTTCTTCCCATCCAAATGCTGAGATCTAGCTTTATTTAGGGGATTTCAGCATTGCCACCATACTGAGTGGTTGGGCTCCTCTCATACTGATGCAGGTGGGGAGGAAGTCAAAACATTCAGTATTGTCAACGATCTGGAACAGCTAATTAAGGAACCTGCACACGTCCCAGATTGAACAAACCATTTCTTGAACACGTCTGACTTATGCTTCACCACTACTACTTCTCAATAAAAATACACCATTTTCCCTCCTATTGGTAACTCTGACCTGTCTCATAGCTCTTAAATATAATATTTTCCCTCCAGCAGCTCCACCGTGCCCTAAACGTAATTTCTGGCACTTTAATATGGCTAATTGGGGGACATTGCGTCGCTTTTTTTGCTAACCATTTTTGGAATGAATTCTGTTTTGACTCTGAGGACGTTTCGGGCACTACTGAAAAGGTAGGGGCCGTGATCGCATATGGAATGAGCAGGTTCATTTCATCTTCAACTAAATCTTTTTCTCCCAAAATCCATGGTTCGATGGAGCTTGTTCTCGTGCCATTCAGGAGAGAGACATCGCGTATCGGCGGCATGGAAAACACTCATTTTCCTATCACTCTTATTAATTTTTATTCTGCTAGGAATCGTTGCATGGATGCTATTCGAGCAGGCTTTCGCACTTTCACTAAAGAAAGTGAAAACCTCTTGATTCTCTACGATAAAAATTTTCATTGCTGCCAAAAAGCATCTTTAACAAGCTTTTGTAATCTGCCTTTTCTCCTTATTCTGCTTTGACGGATCTGTTGCTAACACTCCTTTTGAAAAGGCTAATTTCTTCGGCCTCCCTTTTTCATCTAATGAGATTATGAACGTAAGGGAATTAGTGGTCCAGAAGACTCCTCTCTCGTTTCCATATTCGAATTGCAACTACAGGATGTGTTTCCTGGGATCCTGGGATCCTGTGGCATCCTTTAAAGTCTAGTGGCCGGATGGCATTCCTCCCCATGTTTTGAGGGGTGTGCCTGAGCTGACCTCCTCGGTTAGCTCTTAAAACATACCTATGTATAGCGTCTTACCTGTTGTTTCTCGGATGCTGGGCTTGCTGCGCTTTCATCTGATTGGATATTTTGAAAAAAGGCTATACTCTGATCCTTTAAACTATCGTCCTATAGTTCTCACTTGTATTCTATCTAAAATCTTTAAAACTCTTCTTAACTCTCATTTTACCTGGATCAAGATCATCTGGAGTCTCATTCCCTTCTTTCAGATCATCAGTATGGCTTTCGTCGTTCGAGATCAACTGGTGACATACTTTGCTATCTAACTAGAGTTTGATTATTCACCAGCATAGGGACCATAGAGTCTTAACTTGGTGGCAGCATATCAAAGCTTTTGGAGGCCGGGTTTGGCACTTGCGTCACTGCTCTCTAAGCTCCCTTCCTCTTGGTTTCCTCTTTGCTTACCACCACCACCACCACCACTCACGGGCAGAGCCCTAATCTAGGAGGGTGTACTCAGTCTAACGTCCGAAGCCAAGCCTTAGGAGAGAATAGCTCACATTCTCCCACCGGACAGTTACAAACCTGGAACCCTCTTTATTGGCGTGCTCTACCAATGAGGCTACCGAGGGCTTTTATATAAACAAATAATAATAATAAAAATACTATATACATATACATATATATATATATATATACTCTATATATATATA
>JABUQX010032810.1:0-20000 GCA_015478945.1 Trachelipus rathkii
ATAATATTAAAGGTAGATAGACTAGCAGGTATTGTATTATAGTAGTATTATTACCTTAGATATATATCTATACTATTGTTTTATATATAATATATATATATAGTATATGTATATATATATATAATATATAATATTATTATAATATATATATAAGTATAATATAATATATATAATATATATATGAAGTAGTGAGTATCATGAGTATCGTACTATATATATATGGTAGTAGCTTAGTATGGTAATATTAAGTAGTATAGGTATTTTAGTATGTATAGTGTATGATATTAGTAGTGTATATCTATAGTTTTTTATATATAGTAGTAGGTATAGTGAATAGGTAGTATAGTTGAGTAGTATAGTAGTATAGTATGATAGTAGTATATAGGATCCTAGTATATACTAACTATGATAGGTAGATAGTATAGGTATACTATGTATGTATAGTATGTTATATGTATACTATTATATTAATATAGTAGTATATGAGTATTATAGTGTAATAGTATATAGTACTAGTATATATAATTGTCATTAGCTATACTATGTAATTATATGAGGTTATATATACTATTTATATATAGTAGTAGTATATATATAAGGTGTATTATGTAGTACGTATAGTTATAGTTATGAATGATATGATGTATGAGTGGCCTCAGTACATAACTTCCTCGGGGTGACAGCAGGTGATAGAGTCCCTTGGTGGAAGGGAGGAAAGAGAAGGAAAAGTTAGCCTGGAGTGGGAAGGCTCGAAGACAAGAGAGGAAGTAGTCGAGAAGATTTTAAGTTTGAAAATATCCCCCCTCTCAGCAGCTACGCAGCGTAACTAATGGTTTAATAATGATAATCCAATATAACAAGTGATTAGTAATGTTTCAGATTGTTATAAAGCTATCTATGATGTCAACATTGATAAAGGTCGGTTCAATTAATAGAAACAAGTCAAGGGTTATCTCGCTTCTTATATGTGCAAGCGCACACCGAGGACAGAACTGTAGATCTGTGGGAGAGACAAAGATTTTATTAATGACACTGTCCTTAGGATGTTCTTTTATCATCTGGCTATGTACAATGAAATCAATTATATAAGTGCTGGTGCTCCTAGTATCAGACTCGTGAGCTTTCGTGCATTTTTATAAATTAACTTCACACCTAACAAGTTAACTATTAACTGAAACAATAGGTTTTGGCCATTCTAGCTATTTTTGCTTACATTTCTTTGGGTAGAATTAAAAAGCTGCTCTTTTTTTTTTCGTATTGTGGAAGGACAAAATATACGGGATGCTCGATATATACAGAAAGAGAGTACTACGGAAATTGAGTATTTTGACTAATGAAGTCGGATATTGTTTACAGTCATTAAATTATGACTCGTGAACAAAGTATATACAACACTCACTCTCTCTCACTAGAAGTATTAACATCCCGAAAAAGGCTAGTCATGTGCGCGAGTAACCTCTTCCTAATTATGATGCATCGAGTTGCTTTGAGAGCGCATTCTGTCCGAGAGAAGGTCCTTTAAAACTCTCTTACATCTCATTTCGTCGATCACAATAGAATCTCCATTCCCTTCTTTGCGGATCAAATCAGTATGCGCTCTCGACGGTTCGAGAACAACTGATGACTATGTTTTTTCTATTTAGGGACTGGATTGGGAGTCTTGTGTGGTAGGGAGGGTGGGTCAATATATAGTAAAATAGTCATGGCACTGTGTCGCTACCGGCTACTAAAGCTACTTTCTTTGGATTTCCTCCTTCGATTTGCTTACTCTTGTCTGTTTCTGTGTAAGATGCGTTCCATTGCAGCTCTTGTTGAATGAAGCAAGCATCTTCCTCCTTTGTTATTAATTGTAGTGTTCCTTCAGGGGGTTCTAAGTTGTTTAGTCTCGCAGGCTGTTATTTCCTATCTACGTTTCTTGCAATCAACGGGATCTTCTTAGGCTCCCGGCGTTCTAACTCTGTGTCACCTCTTGATGCCGATAACGTGCAAGCTCGTGCGCATTCGCGGTCTCTAGTCATGTTCAAATGTGCTCCCGTTCTGTTGTTCTAGAGTTGATTCTCGTCCACAGATTTTCGATTCGATTCTTACCGATCTGTTCGGGATTTCTCAGTGGGATAACGGCAATCTTGTGAATTATTCAACCTCTTTTACGAAAATCAGACTTCTTCCATAATCCTCACTCTCTAAAACAGTACCTCCAACTTTCCTATCCCCTGATGGCTCTAATGTCTTACCTGTAAACAACATACCCATTCTTGACTGAATATCAAGTAGTGAATTGTCCTAGAGACCTCATATCACATCGGTTGCCTAAAATGGCCTCAAAAAAGTTGGGAATTCTGTTCAGATTGTTTGATTTTTTTCTCCTGCCTCAGTTACTTCGTTATTTTAAGGGTATTATGGTCGCGCGGCGTATGGAAACTTCTGTGTACACGATTTGCGGTAGATCCGGTTTCCAGCCCTCGCTTGGTTGGATAGGGTTGAGCCTAGGGGCGTTAGGAGAGGGCAATGAAAGGCTGTCGCGGAGAGACGACGTTGTCAGGATTCGCCTGTATCGCGTCTTTCATTTGCGACATGACATTGGCCCTTATCGGTCTTGTTTTTCTACAGGTATTGACAGGCGGGCGGGGTGCTCCGATGGAAATGACCTGTCCGCATTCCGTGCCAGCTTGAGCTGCGTCGGCCCGTCGGGGTAGACCATGCCAAGAGGGTGTCCGGAGTGTTACATTCCTGCGACATGAATATTAAGTGGAATATTGAGGGACTCAGAGGGGATGACAGTCGTTGTGGTGCGTCGTGTGCTTTTCAGCACACAGTCTTGTTGTGGTGTGGAAGCTCGGCCTGTCTTTCTATCCACATTTTACCTTGGGCGAAGGTAGTGTACGAAGTCTTTGCGCTCTCTGTTAAGGAGACCGGGGCGACGACTGACGCCCACCTTGAGGGAATTTGCCGTTAAGGAAAAGGGACTAGTTTTTTTTTTGCTTACACCTCCTTTGAAAAGGGGCCCTGACAGTGAGTGGGTGGTATCATGTAAGGAAATAAAAATAGTTTAAAATATCGAATTATTGAACTATATGCCTCTATAATTGTATTTCCTTTTTAATAATACTTTATATTTAAAAATTTATTTAATAGTTTAGATTATAAATACAATTTAAACATTAAGTATCCTTTGCCCACGATTTCTAACTTCATGTAGGACGCCGTTTTGTAGGACCTACCTATTTTCCATATTATCGTTTTTCATTCTTTTATGGATTTTTTTATTTCATTCATCCATATTTTAATATTCACTTTAAAAATTCATTTAAATTATATCGTTTGCAACGTCCCTGTCGTATTTCTAATTTTATTTTTTATTAATACAGTAACACTTGCGAAATTTCTTACTTGAACTTCGGTGGATACTCGCTACTGTGTATTCTACGATCTCATTCTTATATCATTATTATTTAAATATATTAAAGTATTCATATTTAATAGATACATTTTATATTCATATAAATAACTCTTTAATATTTATATTAATATATAGTAATACTATGATATATATATAATAATTGTGCTATATAGTTAGGGTTAGATGAGTAGAATATTAATGATAATGTAGTAGGTATATATATAGTGATAAGCTGTGCAAATAAGGGTATAAGGGTATGCAGGAAAAGTGTGGGTATAGGTATAAATGTATGAGGAAATGTGATAGTAGAATATAAGTACTAATACTTTTGTATGTGTAAAAAGAAGAGTGTAAAGTATAATTGAAGTTATAAAGGAGTGTATATAGTAAAGAATCTGTTTTAAGAAAGGGTATATATATTATACGTATAGATATAGTATGTACTAAATACTTTGGAAGGGAGTCTGGACGAGCGACAGTGGTGGATATAAAGAAAGGAGTGAGTACTTCTTAGTCGTTGTATGTTTCTAAGATTGAGAAGTCAATTAAATGTGGGAATTGGGAATAATAGTCAATAGTGGTTCAAATGAATGTAAAGCGTACGTGAACAGCGTAGGTAAGCATTTCTTTAACAAACATATAGAGTCCGATTAAGTTCACTAATAATTAGATCTATTATGCATAATAATGTGTTCTTCAAAAGTGTTCTATTTCAATTTGAAGGGTTTAAATTAATGTAAACACTCCCGTTTCACAGTTTATACAAAGTTAGAACTTCGACACACAAATCACTCAAATTAACGTTCAAAAATTTTTTTCCAATAAACTGATCTTCTCAACACATCTCCTCTTCTTATAATGTGAGACGCTACCTCCCTCTCCTGCCCTTGAATGCCAGGCATCCTCGCGGCAGCATTTCACAGCGACTACTTTACATTTATTTGAAAGTTTCAACAGCAAAGAAGTCCTTAAGAGAACTTTCCTTAAGTACAAATGAAGAACAGAATAATCGTAAAATTTGACATTACAGAGAACCCTTTTTAAAGCAGTGTTAGCAGGGTGTATATTAGGCCGGTGCAGCAGCTATATGAGAGGTGTCACGTTTATTTTCGAGAAATCGAGGAATGTCGGTGTGCCGCTCGAGGCACGTTTTTTTTTTTTTGTTTTTTTTTAGAAGGTTGTTTTTTGTTTTGTGTTTAGGTAAGGTTTGGACATGTATCTAGAAAGAAATACAGAGTTCGTATTCGTTGACAAGGGTACATCGTTGCGGATATACATAAAAGACCTCGCTTAATCCCCGTCTGGTGGTGTTTTTGACTATTCAACTCTTCTATTGCAAACCCTTTCTGTGACATTTTTGTAAAGGGACTCGTGAGAATTAATTTACTGACTATTAATGTTTAGTTGCATGCGCTTCGTCCATAGTATTAGATAGAGGAAGAAGATGATTTTTTTTGAAGGATAAGTATCAATTTTAACTACTGTCTAACTCTAAGAATTCCCATGGCAGAACAGAGAAGGCCCCGGCTCCGTTTTTTCTCGGGTCTTTTTTTTATTTTAATTTATTTATTTAGGTAATTTAATTTCTTTTTAGTTCTATCTTGAACTTTGTTTCGTATTGGTTTTTTTTTTTTTCTCCTTCACCTGTATTTGTTTGTTTTTTTTTGGGGGGGGGGGGTTGTGTGTCAGCGGTTGCCTAGGTCGGTTATAGTATGTATAAAAGTTCGTGTACATTGTGCTCAAGTGTCTCGGTACTGCCGGTCTTGTTCGGCGCTTGGCCTTTAAAGATATAGGTAACGTTATGTGCTTGGTTTACCGTAAAGTACCGGGGAAGAGGTCCGCCGGAGTGATCGATCGTGCTGGCGTCTCGTGGCCAAGTGTTTTCCGCACACTATGAGCTGTTGGAGTAGTTCTTGACTAACAGCGGCCCGCTTGCCTTTGGTGGGGATATCTTTCGGAAGCGGGAAGCATATTTGTGCTGGGTGATTGGTTTAGTACACACCTGTGGTGGCCGAGAGGCGCTACGTATTGGGAAAGCCGCTAGGTTTCTCGGGTCTTCAGAATAGGCACTGTGAGCTGACCGGGTGGCAAACTTGAGGTGCATCCTTCTGCTAGAGGGTAAGCTGTCGGCTGGCACGGTGCATAGGGATTTTGGGTTCGCGACATAGAGCGACACTGGGAGGATGACGCTCCGTGTCGTCCAATTTGAGAGGGCTAATGTGGCTCAAAAGCAGTAGAGGGTGCCGCAAGGGCAAAATTTCAGGCATTTTAACCGCTGTCATGGTCTCCCTATTCATGTGGATGCAATGACAACCGTGTAGGACGGGGTGGTCACTTATGAGAGCTTTGATTGTGAAAATCTGTGTCCCCTTGGCCGTTCACAGTTGTTGCCTGAGTGTAGGCGTTGTGACCAGATAATGTTGTGTCTAGTGCCGGGGAGTAAGGTTAGCACGGCGACGGTCATTAAATATTTGCAGTGGAGACTGGCTGGGTCCGGCCGATGCGCTGGAGATGGCGAAGCCTGTTTCGTTATAGAGCCGACATGGAGCGGGAAAGGAATTAGGTCTGAGAGAGACACTCAGCGTGAGATGACAGTTGAGACGACCGGAGTGCGAGCCGTCGCTGTGCGTAAGAGGGTAGGGCGAGAGGGATACTTTACTAAATTGTGGCGATAAGAAACAAGTAGATTAGATATGAGAGACCCAGTGACTATGAGGGTAGCTTGGACACAAGTCGGCACGATGGGAAGAGTATGGCGGGAGGACTTCTCTCCGAAGAGCTTCCGCCTTGAATCGCTGCCGTAAATTCTGGGAGATATTTGTGCCTAGCAGCTCTTGTTCTGTGTCGTGACAGACGATCACAACTCGGTGTATAAATGTTCTTCACTCTTACTAGTGCATAAATCTGAGAGACGAAGTGGGGATCCGAGCTCTTGAGGAACAGTCGAGACGTTGTTCGGTTGTAAGATGTCGTCGCGAAGATGGATTTCGTATTGATGTATGCTGCGTGATGGACATCGATCCACCAGATTTGGGTTCCGGTATTAAGAATTCTAGAAGGGTGTGCGCTGTGAGAAATGTCAACCGCCAGGAACGTTTCCTCGCCCGATGGATGAACTCTTTGGTAAACAGGCCTTGCAATTCCGCTAGTTTTCATTCCTTTATTAGGTCTTTGGTGGATTGGATATACATCAGTCTCTTGTTTCCTTTAACAGCTATTCTCTGATAATCTACACCATCCTGGATTTGTGTCTTCATTGATCGGCCGACTGTGAATCCCTTGTTTTACTGCTAGTGTTAGTAGGTATTTTATGTACAAAATCGATCAAAGCAATATCATTACCGAGTTCGCGTAGGCTCATTGGGTTATTGTGCCATGGTATGTAATGTGGAAGTAGTTATTTAGTTATTATTGATTATTGATTATTGATTAATGATTATTATTATTGATTATTATTAATTATTCTTATTATGTGTGATTGATTGGGTGGATTGTACTAGTGGTGATGTTTATTATGTACCGGGCTGTGGTCGCTTTTCTATTCTTAATAACTATGTTGACTGTGATTAATTATTGATTATGCACTAGCGAATAGTTTTGAAGTAGGATGTAATTAGTGTAGTAGTGGTATTTTTAGTTATTATCGATTGATGTACTGTCGCTTTTTTCAACTTGTAATAAGGATTATTTTGATTGATTAATTATTTGGGATTGATTAGGTATTGAGTGTATTGTTGATGTATGTATTAGTTAGTGACTCATTCTTATGATTATTGAGTAAAATGTAAGATGTAGGATTATTATTATTATTACTATCTACTTCGCTTTTAATTAATTATTATTGTTCATTTATATTATTTATTATTATTTTTATTATTATTATTATTATTATTATTATTATTATTTTATTATCTAATTATTATTATTATTATTTATTATTAATCAATTATTATTATTATTATTATATTATTATTATTAGTATCATTATAATACGCTAGCAATTCACCTTTCCTTTCGACATGTCTATTACAGAGACTCAACCCTTTCCCCTTGTGGAAATTCGAGCAGAATTTAAGTACAAGCTCCTCCACCAATTGGTAACCCTGTTTTCCATGGCAATTTCTTTTGGCCACGCCCGACTCCCCATTTTCTATACAAGCTATTTGCAATTGAAATTCCTCAGCCTCCATGATCTTATCTCTTTCGTCAGCCAATTTCTGTCAAAATTACGCTTGTTTAATTTTTAGCCTTTGTAACTATTTTTTAACTTGCAACGTCAAAATTTTGCAATAGAATTCAACAGATTCATCTCCCGGATGTTATGAAATTTTGTGGCACTCTTTTTTGTATAGGCCGTGATTAATCCACTGTTGCTGGTGCAGCTATTAGACCCCTCCTATTGCAATTAAAGTAAGCCATATTTTTTTGTAAATGCTGTTGTTTGACGCATACAGCTCCTTAACACACTGTGGGGTAGTGCTATCTCTACCGTCAGTGTCAATACGGCACTGTGAATGCGGGAAGGACTTATCGGCTGCTGAATGCAGTTTTGCTGGGTCTCCCGATTTATGAGGCACTGGGCGTATGGTGAGGCTCCGCTCTACGGGCTTCGTGCGCACAATAGCAACTAGATTTTTCAGTCAGCGGATAAGATAACAAGGGTGGGCGGGTTTAGGGCCATTGCCCGGGCTGTGTTGCTTGCCCTTTGAATGCCCGATCGGCGTTCGAGCCGCGCGCAGGAAGATCTTTTTGCGGGAGGATGCCGGGGTGTTCCCTTCAAGCAGTTTTCGGTGTTAGTAGGGTTTGGGTTGCAGATGAATTGGGCAGCCGCCGGCTATGGTTAATTGCGGGTCGGCGGCGCGCCGCAGAGTTAAATATAAGAGCTGAGAAATGCGCCGTAAGGTGTGGGTTGGATAGGTTTGTTGGGCGTTGTGGTGCCACATTCGAGCGAGCTGGCATCGAGTCGTTCCCTCTTGTGGCTAAGGGCCGTAACATTGCTCTTCTCGGGTCTAAGTGTGTGTGAAACCTAAAAAGAGTCCGTATTTCTGTGTCGACGTGCAAGCAAGACATTGTTTGTTTGTGGGGTTCGTGATAAATTTGTCAGTATATGGTGGTGCAATCGTGTTTAAAAACCGGGTTCTCGCAGACAACTCAATCAGTGGCTCTTCAAGAGTCGGAACTGGCGAATGTAGTGATGTGCGATGCTAAGGTAAGACAGGAAAGAGGCATTCTTTTAGAATCTCCAAGTAAGATCGGGAGCATGAGAGGCGTTGAAGAGGCACTAGATGAAGCGATTTTGTGTCCTTGGGGGTAGCGTGTGAAATGGGATTTGAAGCTATAGTTCCGCGAAGGGGAGCAGAGTGATGAGGTGAAAGATATTTTTGCCTTGTCTCTTAGATGACGGTGGGCACGGGCGCTGTGGTGGTTCTGATGGTTAAGCGCTGCCGGGGAATTCAAGTTTCGGTTAACAGACGTTCGCAAATGTTGGAAGATTGCAAGGATGTATGGGTCTTTTGGAATGCTGTAGGGCAGGAGTTAGGAAATTCGTGTCAGAGGTGGATCGTCGGTGGTGTTAATAGGCGGCATTGGGGTCAACGACCAAGAACGAGCCTGCGCATCGCGACTGGTTGGCACGAGAACTAGCTGCGGAAAAGCCCGAATCGGGCTTTTTACCGCCGCGGGAAGATGACCCGGCGGCCCGAGATTTAATAAAGGCTATGGAGGTGTGTCCTGCCTGGGCCCCGCGTCAAAAAGATGCGGGGCTATGCGGTCTACTGCGGCTTAACGTGGTAGGTTGGGCGTGCGCACTAACTTCGACATGCGTTATGGATGAAGTTTTCCCGCCACCGGTTCGTTGGGCGCGGTCGCATGAGAGATTTGCTTCTCAGAAGGACATTGCTTCTCGGGTCGGCTCGGGCGCCTCAGGGGGCCCACGCTCATGCATAGTGGCAAGTCTCGACGCCCCCCTGCCAAATAGGTGGACAATCTTTTACCGGCGGCCTTCGCTCCCGGGCCCTCCCCTCGCCCGTAAACGTTTCGTGGTAGCTATCGGGGTTGTGAATGGAGGTCGGAAGGCAGCGGAAGTCGTTCTCGACAGCTATCGAAGAATAGCGGTGCGCGGGCGCGGGCTCTCGCGCGCGCACCCTGCCGGCTCGAGGATATTCCCGGCGAGCCCGCGAGCAGTGTCATGCGTTCTTTGGAATTTAAGTGGGAGGTGCGTTCAGTAGGGTTGTTACGTGGAGACAAGATCTGTGGTATTTCCTAATCAAAAATTGTGTGATTAATGTCATATTTGCCGACGTGAGGCGTATATTTAACGGAAAGCGAGGGTGGGGGTTTAGCGGCAAGGATAGGAATTGTGCGAACATGCTTAGAAAAGTCAAAAGCTTCATTACTGAGAGAATACTACATCTCGTAACTTCGATCTAATTAAGGAACGTAGTGGGGCATTTAGAATCAAACGTAGTGAACTGCCCGTGTTTTTTTGAGATGAAGAGGCATGCAAGGGGACGTTAAAATTTAAACTGTCTGTGCAGCGTATGCATGCACGTCGTAAAGTCTGTCTAATCCCAAGTCAATTATAAACAGACCAAATCTTTTCAATTATAAATATGAAACCATTTTGTATTTCCTAGGCAGAAGAATACTTGACGTGTAAAATCTAATTCAGAAGCACGTCAATGAAGGTGTGAGGCAACTGGGCCCACAGAGTCTAGATAAATAAAGCTCATTAATTAAGTCTGCAGATATATAGATAAATTGGTGTGCTGGAAATCATGGCTGTTAGAGTGTGTTGGCAGGGAATGCGAGTTTTGTTAGTGCGAGTTGCCAGAAGCTCGCCTACAGTTATTACCAAGGTAGAGTACGATGCATTTATTCTTAAAGTTTTAATGATACCACATGCTCATTCGGAAGGGAGAAAAATCTCCTTCATGCCCTAAACTTAATACAAATTCATTTTTCAGAAGGGGAATTCGACCCCGTTCATTAATTTACGAAAGTTCATGGTTTACATTTATTTCATTGTTAACAAGTATGGAGTCACAGGGCATTGCGAAATCTGGAATCGCCTCTACTCGCCGCTTCCTCGCCCAGTGGGACTGGAAGTGGGGGAACAGATTGGGGACTCCGTTAGGGGGAGAGAGGGGCGGAGCTCAATGTGACGAGAGCTGTAGTTGGTTTTTCAATATAATGTATAAGCAATTTATAAAACGCGTCGTTATCGGCGCGCCTCACTCATGGCTGATCAATGTGCCTGAGATTCGTACGATGCATGTATTGATTGATTATTGATGTGGTTATTGGTCGGTTATTAGAGGTGGCTAGTCATTGCGCGAGTGTGAGTTAGCAATTAAAAGTGGTGAAGAGGACTGCAGCCCCTGGCGCGACTCGAGTGATATGTGACTTCTGTGGGGGAAGGAGGTTACGGTCACTAAAGTCCCGCCGTCTCTGCATGTGAGGTCGATGAGATGCTCGTTATTATAACTCTCAGTTGATTTCAAGAGCTCTTTTGTTTAAGGTTACTGCTTGCTGCTCCTCTGAATAATTTTTACGAAGTAAGTGACTACTCCATTTAATCTATTAATGGGATAATGTAACAGTTCCCATTTAGTGGACCCGAGTTGGCACGATTAATATATAGTCAAGCCGCGATTAATTATATAATAGTCTATTATTATTATACACGCTATCAGTAAGGTCGGACAGTATCCGCCCGAGTGTGATTCGATAGCAAGCTATGTGTAGCCATGACGAATCATTATTATGTATTAATTTCCATTTTCAAGTAATACGGGGGGTGGGTCCGCTGAGTATAGATGAATCGATGTGGCTCTAAGCATTATGTACGCTATGCATTATGAGGATGAATGTCTCCTACTATTATGTAAATGTATGTATGGGATGTATGTATTATGATGACACGGTGATTGTAAAACCAATGTCTGCGTATCAACAGGATTTACCGTGTATTAAGTGTAGATAGTTTCCGCCCTGTCCGAAAAATGTGGTGATCTAGTCATGATTAAAAAACTGCATGCGTGACATTAAATGAAAAAGTTTTACTTTACGCAGAAGATCATTATTCCCCACACATATTTATCACCCCCTCCTTGGCCGCGGGAAATCGACTCACGGGCCAGCCCATCCATTTCCCTGCTTTGAAATGTTGGAGTTCTGCTGTGGGGGTGGGGGAGTTGCCGGGGGTTGTGAAATTAAGGTAAACATTGCACAATAAGGACCCTCACATTTAAATGATTTATGCAAGAATTTTCTATGGAACCTACAAAGCCCTTCGGTGCTTGGCCCAGCTGCAACGTTGTCATATGTTGATCGGTTGAAGTTTCTTCCTCTTGAACCCCGATCATTGTTGGAGGTGGGGGAATTTTTTGAATTCTGACACAGCGTCTTGGCGAGTTCTATTATACTCTTGGCGAGTGACCTCATTTCTTCAGCCGATTTTTCATGAGAAATTATCAACCGACTTATTTCTCTCTCTTGAGCTGAGGACTCTCTGTTAGGTGTCTTTGTGACTTTCTCTTCCGCTGGTCGGACTGCATTCAAAGGTTGCCAATCGGTTCTCCCCCCTTTGGGGGGTTGGTAAGCACCGCTTTGGAGAAAAAATTTATTAAAAATGTCGTCGGCGATTTCTATTAATTCTTCAAGATCATGGTTCTTCTCTGTTGTCATGAGGGAGATCTGTAATTGCTGAGGCAATCGTAAGAGAAAGAGTTCTCTAATAAATTTAGCATCGTTGTCCGTTACTGAGTCGAAGCTGGATAGTCCAAGCATTTCCTTTATTCTAACTACATAGTCGGATGGAAGCTCTCCCTCCCTCATTCCAGATCGGAAGACTTCTTCTATCTGCGTCCTCAGTGATGGCGCATAGAGTTTCTCTATTACTTTTACTAATCTAGTGTAACAATGTGCCTTCAGCGGGAATGTTTTCAACGAATTTTGTAACTTTTGCTTGTAGTTTTATGCCAATAAGTCTGCCCTCTCTCTCGTGATCGGTGATATTCATTAAGGGGTTAAGATCGAATGGTCGGTCTGTGGCGGAAGGTTCCATTCAGAGGGCGGATTGCAGGGAAACTGGGGCGTTGAAGAGTGGGGGGACGGCATTGGAGGGAGAGCTGTTCTTCCTTGTGTTTTTTTCTCCCCAAGAGGGTGGGGGAAAGGTGGAGCCTCCTGTAAAGCCAGTTCCTGCTGCTTGTCGATGCTCCTTGACTTGGCGCTCCGGCTTTGATGACTGCCGGTGTTTCGTATGTGGGTGACGAATCACCTTCATTTTACCCCTTCGATCGGAGGGGCTATTCTTCTGGGGAGTGTGATGGGTCTACTGTTCGAGGATCGGGAGTGGAACAAATAGCGCCAAGTTTGTCCTCGGTTGGGTTTTTGAATCTTGTGGTGAGCTTCCTTTTTTGACGTGGGCGAGTTTTAAGCGGGGTTTTTTGTTTCGGTTTGCTTGTTTTGTTTTTTTGCTTTTGGGTTTTAGGGAAAGTTTTGATGCGCGTGGATTGCGACCAGGGTGTCGGTTATTTCGACTGCTTTTTTGTTTTTTGTTTTTTTTGTGGGGGGGGGGGGAGTTTGAACTGTTTTATTTTTATTTTATATTTTTTTTGTGTGTGTTTGTGTTTTGTTTGGCACTTTTTTTTTCACTTCACTGTTTAAATTTTTTGTTTATTATGATTCTTTGTTTTGTTTCAAACATCAACGTTTGTAATAACTTAGATGTTTGTTTGTTCGTGTTCACTCTGGGGTCACTATTTCTTTGTACTAAACTTTGAAGAGTTAGGCACAGTGGTATAAAAAAGAGAATTTTTCTAATTTTTAATTTCGTAATGAATGGCAGCAACACATGCTACATTCCGAGCTTAATTATCGTTGTATTGACGAACTGTTTCAAAATATCACGCTCACACATACATACAAACCTAAACATTATTATTATTATTATTATTATTTATTATTATTATTAGGTTCCTCTAACCTACACATTGAGCTATATAATAAAATGGCAAATAAAACACCTTATTGTACGAATATGATAACTTTATTTGAGAATGCTAAGATAGGAGGAAAAAAAAATAGTTTCTCTTTGTTGGGGTTTTTCGTTCATTTAATTAATTTGAGATTGATTTAAATGATAAGTTGCAAAACTGGTGAGTGAAATAATATATATAATATATCCATTATATATATAAATATACGTTATATATATATATATATATATAATATATATAGTATATAAATATATAGTGAAGTGAGTATTATACTGGGTAGGTAGTATAGTGATAGATATATAGGTTGGTATATTAGTAGTGTAGGGTAGTATGAGTTAGGTGTTATAGGTATCAGCTAGGTGATAGGGTGATAGGTATGAGGGTAGAATGATAGGGTAAATATATATATATAGTATGAGTGAAGTGGTGTATAAGTAAGTAGGTGATAGTAGTATAGTATGAATATATAATTACTGATATAGTGACTAGTAGTAGTGAGTACGCGTGATGATAGAGATAGTATAGTAAGGTATAGGTATAGTTAGTATATAAATATGTATATAGTATAAAAATTCAATATAGTATATCAGTATAGTATTATTATAGTAGTAATATGTATAGCATTGATATATATATATACGGGTATATATATGATAGTAGTATAGTATAGGGTAGTAGTATATGATATAGTGATTATTATATGAGTATATGGTATAGGGTAGTATTGAGTAGTAGTACACATTGAGTATATAGTATAGTAATGGTGTGTGTGTAGTTTTTCATGAACTAGTACCATTGTGTAATAGGTGTTTATTTTGGCCACCGAAGAGCAGGCATTGGGACCAGGATGGAGTGGGCCTGTTAATGGAACCTGTGTCGATTACAGTGTATTTCTTGAATTGGGTGTCGAGGGGCCTCGAACCCTGTTCGGTGATTTCGTTCATAAGTTGTCGTAATCGTGTGAGGGGCAGTTTGAGGGCGAGATTAACGCGGCGATTGACGGGTGCGAGCAGGTGTCGTAGAAGTAGGGGGAGGTCGGTACAAAGGGGTGTAACTGGTCATAGGGATAGGGAATAAGAATAGAAAGAATGAGTTAAGATGTAAAGGGTGAATCGAAGACGGAGCAGGGGCCGCCAACAAAGATAATAGCAAAGGGTGATAATAGATGTTAGTATTGCTTGTACTGACACCTGATTCAATCTCACTCGAGGGAGAAAAGTTTACACTTTTCAATATATTCTGTCATGTATCAAGAAATTGGTAAAAAATTTGAATTCATTTTGGTTTCTTTCTTTGGTTTCTTACTTTACTCAAGATCCATTACTGAAACTATCATTCTAATCTTAGGTACAAACTTTCTTTGCTCCTATTCCATTTTTATTCGTCACTGAATATATTTTCTTAAAAGGCAAGTCATGTTATTTTTTTTCATCCTTAAAGTTCACATATTAAAAAAATCTGAGACTGTTTCATTCACTGCTTGTTCTTTATTAAGCAACTGGCTTGTCAGGCTTTGAAAATCTCTGTTTTCTTTTCTTCTCGTTCTCCTGCAGCTCTAAAGTTCTTTATAGTGAGTCTCATTTGCAGTGTGAGGATCCTTTATTATATTTTTCGGCCACAGACCGGTATCTCTAATGCTTCATCTGCTTATTATAGGTACTTCTTTTCTCTCTATCTATAGATTTTCTATTTGTTTTTCCATCCTGGTTCGTCTCTTTTTGAAATGTACTTTCCTAGTTTCCCACCTCTTTCTCATTTCTTCGCCTGATTTCTATTGCAGTCCCTTCTTCACATTACTCCTCCTCAGCATTTTTCGTTGTAGTTTCTTACCTCTATTACCTGACTAGCTTCTATGATTGCTCATAAAGGTTCTTTCATTTTTAAAATTCATTTTTCTCAATGCTTTTTTAACAGAAACACTTATGTATTATTTACTCACATTTTCTTCCAGTTAAACATCCAGCAAGATTTTCAAACAGTTAAAATTATTAAATTCTAAACCGTGTCTGTTCTGGTTCGAATTTTATTTATACCCAGCAAATGTAGTTTACTAATTTAAAATTTAAATTATTTTAATTTTACAAAATTTAATTTTTCAAATAAAATTTAACCCTAAAACTTTTTATTTAAAATTCAAAAAAATTATTTGTTCTGCTTTTATAAATATTCGTCTCGATCTACTCCATGTTAAAAAATTTTAGTTGTTAAAGGAATTTTTCCTGTTTTAAAATTTATATTATCTTTTTCAGTTTTTTTTTTTCTTTAATGTTGGATTCTGTTTATTACTGTCAAACCACGTGTTTTACTTTTATCCATTCAAGAACAGGGGCGTTTTCACAACCTTTTATACCGATCAATTTGACCTCAAAATGGATCTCACTGACCTTAGGAACCCCTAATTTGACAAATAATCCCAAACTAGGTATGGTAATCATGAAATAAAGAAATGAATAACTTTGTAAAAAACTAAACAAATTTATTACTTTATTGTATCACAAAAACGCAACCACATCCATTTAAAAAAAGGTTATCCCGTATCCTATTGACGAGATGCATACCTGTTTTGTTAGATCAACAAAATATTTGCGGTGCCCCAAACATTGCTTTGCAGTCCTTTAACCTAGGAGGCAGTTTTAAATGATAAAAAATTCAATCTAGCTTTTCACATACCTCTTTTCTAATATATCTGTTTTTGAGTCTGGACTCCCTGAACCCCCCCCCAAAAAAAAAACACATTTCTTTCACATTTTCCTTGAGCGGTGCTTAATTTTCTTTCCATTTAGTTTAGGGAACTCTTTATTGAAACTATTTTTCCCAACCTATTTAAGCATGCCTTATTTTCTAACTACTAACTTTATACTAACAATTTAGAGTGAAAATTATTCAATTTATTCCTATACTCTGAGGTGAGCATAATCCACCATGAAAAATCCAAAATTTGACAATAACACCTTCTAATATGAGGACTTAGTGAGCGCACTTGGTGTCCATAGCAATCGTTCCAAGATCCCTTGAGTAGAAGTAAATTCCTATCAACCATGTTCCATAGGTCCAGCCGAAACGTTAATTACCAGATAGAACGCAAGCACACTTGTCCATAACAAAAGTGATTCTCTATGCGAGTTTTGCGATTATAATTTAAAATATCAACAAAGACATTATTTACAATAAACAGAAACATAAAAATCACACATTACGTAAGTTTTAACTTGTACTCCACGACCTGTAAAATCATTCAATGTCAGTTTGTAAAATTTCGGCGCCATATTGTTGCAGATAATTTTATGACAAAATAAACAAAAGGAATATGCTTGACAACAACTGAGCAAATAACTCGTACTTACGTGCTCGCCCGCGAACCAAGGGTGATTACCAAGATATTTTGAAAGGTTTGATAGTTTTGGCGTTAGGAGTGTCTTTGTTATGAGGGTCTCCTTGGATTTCTCCTAAATTAATAAATGAAGTGAATAATGAAGTAATGAATAAATAATTAGATAGGATAATAATAATAATAATAATAATGAATAATGGATTTCTCCTAATTAATAAATAATAATAATAATAATAATAATAATAATAATAATAATAATAATAATAATAATAATAATAATAATAATAATAATAATAATAATAATAATAATAATAATAATAATAAATTTTAAATTTTCAGAATTGTAATCTAAGCATTGAGCATTAGAAAACTAATAATTTGAAATCAAAAGTGAAAATCGGATTAAGTTTAGAAGGAGTTAAGGTAGATATGAAGTTTTCCAAGTTTGTGAGACCTCTAATATAGTTCTTGCAATAATTTATAATTAGACTAAAAAAGAACACCACAAATGTAATATCGTTTGACAAAGATTACAAAATAAATGCTTCTAAAATAGATTTTATTGCCTTTATGCTTTTTATGGCCATTTTTATTACCTGCATTATGAAAGTATAAAACTAACCTAACTCACTCCCATAAATAAAATGACAAATATCTCTGATTTTCTACAATTTTTAGAATTAATAAAAATAGTGGTGTTTAAGAGTACTTCTGGCTGTAAAGTAGCCCTTAAAATACATTAAATTTATATATAATGATCACAAATTCCAAAATTGAAACTCATGCATTGCTTATAATCAAACTTTAGTGATTAGATTACGAATATCTAAGCTTTAGTCTAAAAACTGTAAAATAAATTTCAATTAAATTAAATATCCTCCAAAATAAGAAAAATTATTATAAACTGCTATAGATGTTATCGATTTTTTTAACAACACTAAAAAATTTTTTGTTAAATGACTCACGATATTCCATTTGATAATGATAACTGAACTCTTAAAAAATATGCTTGCTAACTGACGGGATGACCATTGTAAACAGGTTTATAAAAAATTACAGAGAGCACATTTTTTGCAGTTCTTATATTCTTCTTTGTTTCTTATTCATATTGTAGCATATTGAATTAGCAAACAAAAACATGAAAAATTTAAAAACTGTGCATTATGAAACTTTGAAAACAGGTGTAGACAACTACTACCAAAAAACGAACGATTTAAATTTATTCACAATATTTCTCTATTTCACCTTCTCAAAGTATTAAGATTTAAATTTATTCACAATTTTTCTCCAACTCATTTTCTACAAGTTTCTAGAGTACAATTTAAAATAAAGATATAATTAAGGGGCTGTAGGAGCATCCGTAGAATCTAGCCATGTCGATGATGTATGTTGTCAAAAAGGAGACAAGGTATGAGATAGAAATTAAACTACCTATGGGAGGAATAAAAAAGTTGGTCTTAAGGTAAACAAAAGAAAGAATAAAACGATGACTATTGTAGAGATGGTGTCTGAGTATGATGAACAATCGGAAGAGATGGAGGATTCTACATATTTGGGAAAGATAAGCAATAAAGAAGCAGCAGAAAAGGATATCTTAAAGCTAATTAAAGCAAGAGTAGCTTTTATGAAGCTGGGTAAGATCTAGAAATCGCTGCAGAGAACATAAAGGACAAAGCTACGTATTTTCAATAGCAATGTAAAATGTACGTGTGAGTCCTGGAAAATGACTGGTGAAATAGTAAATAAGGTTCATATCTGTGTAAATAAATATTTGAGGAGAATAGTTTTGAAGTAAAGATGGTCAGAGGTTACATCGAATAAGGGGTTACGAAATATGACTGAGCAACAGAGGATTGAGAAGCTGATTTGGAGGTAGAAAGTGTCTCCTGTTGAGATAATAACAAAGAGATTTGGCAAGAACTGCTTTTGAGTAGAATCTCCTCAGGAAAGAGCAGGAAGGTCGGCAATAACAATGGTCAAAAGTTCAAATCAAACTTTTTGTCGACAATAAAAATAGTTCTTTTGTGCTAAAAAAAATTTACATTCAAAGTTTGACGTGAAGATAATTGAGAGAGTGTCGATCATGGACTAACCACCAACTGACTACTAAGTTGTGTCCGTAAAAGTAATTGAAAAAAATTCTACCACTTTGTATGAGAAAACTTAATTTAAGTGGGAAAAATTATTTTTACATTCTTAAAAAAAAAGTCTAATATGGGACAGAGCTTAGAACCGTAGATTTAAAAATTTGCTTTACATATACACGAAACACCGTTTTATATACATTCAATTTGATTTATAAATTTTCAAAAATGATTTTTGAAATCGAAATTTTCATTTAAAAATTTGTCCCAAAAATTTTTTTAAGGCCCATTACAAACATATATATATATATATATATATATATATTTGAAATATAATATATTTATATATATAATATTATATATATACATATATTATATATTACATATATAATATATATATATAGTAGGTATATATACTATATATATATTATTATATATATTATATATATAGTATATATATATAGTATTATATGAGTGAGTAGTATATCAGTGTAGATTGAGTAGCGTATAGGCGTAGTATATAGTATGGATATAATATAGTTAGTATAGTGAGTGGGTAGGTAGTAGGTATAGTAGGTAGTATAGTTGATGATGTATAGGTATTATTTATTAGTAACAAGCTAGTAGTAGTAGTATTATAGTAGTAGATATATGAGGTGAGTGAGTAGTAGTATTGATGAAATATCCAAGAAATATACTTACAAATTCCTCCTTACTGCTGTAAACGAGTTTGGCCCACGCTGACCTGAGATCGGACGCTTCACCTTCAGTCATGTCGATTCGGACGTTCTCGCATTCGGTTTTGCCTACAAGATTGTGCTTCCTCGCAATGTGCTTAATAATAGCATGACTTTGCGAGATTTTGCGCTCTCCGTCAAAGTAATATGGCAGCTATAATAATAATAATAATAATAATAATAATAATAATAATAATAATAATAATAATAATAATAATAATAATAATAATAATAATAATAATAATAATAATAATAATAATAATAATAAGTTTATGGAATGCTGAATTCTTTATTTGTAGTTCTTTAAGAAAAGACGCTGATAATAACTTCCAAGGGTATCAGACTAAAATTTTACTGGTTACAAAAAATGGGCTTTGGGGTTGGTCGGTTATGGGTTTTTAAAACTAAATTCCCTTACATAAGTGATAGGCATGCTATAATCTCATG